>APFE030970591.1:281256-426373 GCA_000404065.3 Pinus taeda | reverse complement strand
ATATGGGCACTATGTGGGTACATCAATATAATAAGTGGGTTGTACTAATAACAATAAGGGGTGACACTAGTAGTATAGGGGCCTAACAGAAAGGAACATAATGAAAAATCAAGTTGGTAGTCCCGATTTCGGGATCCAGGGGAAAATCTCTATGTATATGTGTTTTATGTGTTATGATCTCACACTGTTTATTTTCTGTGTTTTAGAATTCATATGCAAGTAATTTCTGTACGAGGTTAAAACCTACACAAACCTCCTGACAGGGGGGTTGTCGCCCCCCTTGTTGTGCCCTGCAAATGGGACTAGTCGTGGAAAGAATATAACACACATCCAACATTGTTGAACCTTCACTTTCCCTCTCAAGGATGATATGATGGATGAACAATTATAGCCATGAAGTTCCATAAATGGGGACATTTTTGATGAAGTATGGAAAGACATGTTGTACGAAAATTATTCCAAGGAAAACCACTTGACTCGTTGTTTTTTATTATTAAATGTAAAGAAATGAAGACACCCTTCTAGATATTTATTCATAGTTATAGTTTACCCATCATATTGAGGACAATAAGAGGAGTTGTGAGCCAATGGAGTACCCAAAGAAGAAAATAATTCAATTCAAAAATTGTGAGTGAAAATTGGATCTCTATAACTTTTATAAGAGATGGAAGGAGCTCGGGAAACCCTTGTGGAAGCTAGGGTTTCTCCCTAGCTATTCAATCTTTGCTTTGTTTGCATGTATTTTTTATATATCTTTTATACAAATAATTCAACAGTGAATCCTTGTAATTTAGAAAAAACAGTTTGTTTCTTTTCCAAGTATGCCTGTTGTTCAAGCTAGTTCTTCTTCAGTTTCATACAACTCTATGCTGAAATTTGGTTATGATCTTACGGTGGTACAAAAAATTTATTCCCTCAATTTTCCTATGGATGAGGAAGCTTTTTGTTGTGATTTTTTTTTCTCTTTTTTGGAGAATGCCTTGGTTTGCAGGTTTAATGGGTTCTGGCCACAACTGGCCAATTTGCATAAATGGGTCTCTAAGTCATGGAATCCTCTTTTGATGAACGATTTGAATATTTACCCTATGGCATGGGGTTTCTTCATTGTAATTTTTGATAATATTATGGATAAGAAGGAAATATGTGAAGTTGGGCTATGGTTTTTGAGGAGCGTTTACCTCCTCATGAAGCCTTAGACTCCCACTTTTGACTCAATAAAAACATCAATATCAATAGCCCCAGTTTGGGTAAGGCTTCTGAACCTTCCCTTGCATTTCTAGAATCACACATCACTTTCCTCCATTGGGAATGCGCTAGGAAAATTCTATCGTCGTTGTCCTAAAACATAATTTTTTTACAAGACTACTTATGATCGCATTTGTGTAAAGATGGACTTTAATAAGAGTTTTCCCGTAGATATTAATTTGATGGATCAAGAAGATCGACTATGAGAATATTTCATTTCAATGTAGAGCATGTTATGAAATGGGGCATGTAACTAAAAACTGCCCTAAGAGTTCTCAAAATATCAAAGACCAAAAAAATCTTGAAGGCCTAAATGGTGGGAAGGAGCACAAGGTGATCACTATACGCTATTCAAAGAGGAAGAGCTTCAGACAAGAAACAAACAAAATATAGGAAGGAAGTAGATATATTCAAAGAAATTGCATCTGTGACAACAAAATCTAAGCAGGAAAAAATGCTAGCCAATGTGGATCCTATTGGGTGATTTAATTCTTAGTTAAATTACTTCATTAAATTATCGACCAAGGTTGGTATACTTGTGAAGTGTATGTGCACAATATATGTTAGGAGATTTATTTCAGATCAATTTTAAAGACAAATTATTAACCTCATCTATTCTAGACTACTTATTATTAAGTGTACGCACATGTTATTTCTATAATACTTTCAAATTAAGATAAGCTTCAAAACAACTTATGCTAAAATGTAGAGAATCAAAGTAAATATTCTAAGAGTTTAAGTTGAAAACCTATTCTAAAGAGAAAAATGGAAAGCCTATGCTATCAAAATTCTATATTAATGAACAAAAATCAAAACCTATACTAATGAAAAAAATTGAAATTCTAATATAATAAAGGGAATTGAAATGCTCCACTAATAAACATAATTAAAATGCTACGCTAATGAATATAGTTCAAATATTATACTAATCTATTCAAAATATGGAATCAATCCTAAATCTCATTGGTGGGAAGGAGCACAAGGTGATCACTATACGCTATTCAAAGAGGAAGAGCTTCAGACAAGAAACAAACAAAATATAGGAAGGAAGTAGATATATTCAAAGAAATCGCATCTGTGACAACAAAATCTAAGCAGGAAAAAATGCTAGCCAATGTGGATCCTATTGGGTAATTTAATTCTTAGTTAAATTACTTCATTAAATTATCGACCAAGGTTGGTATACTTGTGAAGTGTATGTGCACAATATATGTTAGGAGATTTATTTCAGATCAAATTTAAAGACAAATTATTAACCTCATCTATTCTAGACTACTTATTATTAAGCGTACGCACATGTTATTTCTATAATACTTTCAAATTAAGATAAGCTTCAAAACAACTTATGCTAAAATGTAGAGAATCAAAGTAAATATTCTAAGAGTTTAAGTTGAAAACCTATTCTAAAGAGAAAAATGGAAAGCCTATGCTATCAAAATTCTATATTAATGAACAAAAATCAAAACCTATACTAATGAAAAAAATTGAAATTCTAATCTAATGAAGGGAATTGAAATGCTCCACTAATAAACATAATTAAAATGCTACGCTAATGAATATAGTTCAAATATTATACTAATCTATTCAAAATATGGAATCAATCCTAAATCTCATTAAGGAGCAAAATTGAAATCGACTTGAAAATAAATGAAATTCTTTAAACATTACTAATTTGCGCCATCTTAACTAGAACCAATCCAAATATTGACATTGAATCTGAGACTAAGCTATGAATTCAAACAAACAAACAGATGAGAGAAATGTCTTTGTTGTTTTTGGTTTTAATTGAGTGCTCAACCTATTGTATTCAAATCGACAATGAAATAAACCAAGCATAATCAAAACATGAAATCTCTAACTATTAAAGGAAAATAGAGTAAAATAAATGCTCAAAATTGACAAGACTATACAGTCTCACAACTCTTCAAGGGGCCCCGTATTGAGCACAAGCGAAATTCGAATTCAGATCAACAAATAAAAAATCACTAATGTAGGTACAATATTGTTAAGAGCAGAGTAATTGTATTATTGAAAATAGAGACTCGAATGATAACAACAATTACAAACTAGAATAATTGACGCCTTATCTTTGTTTTAAAGCAATTTATAATATCTCTAGACTAACAACTTCAAATAAATACAAGCCGAGAAACTAGTTCTTTGATTGACAATTAAATGTTCTAATTGAAATAAGAAATATTCTTCCCATGATTTTCTACGAGAAGAGAAAATCATGAGAATATTTCATATCAACACATCATCAAATTTAAATCCAAGTCTCATGTGCTTGATTACACACTTGTTCGACGATGAAACTGCCCGCCTTAAAATTTTATGTGAGGATAAACTTTTATAACCAAAGTTGACTTCTAATTTAACTAATGAAATTCTTGAGCTCTATGATATTCCAAGTAGGCATGATAGATGGATATCCATGTGCTCAACATTTCGCGTCCATCCATGTGCCTTGTTCACCTTCAAGCTTGTGGTAACTTTCTTAACCTTGGACTTAGCTACATAAACACTGATTAGCTATGAAATACATGCTTTTCGGTAGCTATAGTAATGTTTCAATCAATTTTCACAAAGAAATGATAGATTACAAGCTATGAATGAATGATACCTTATATTTTGATTGAACATGACCTAGATGACCTTATAGCTTGTAGATATAGCAAAAATATGTATCAAATGTATGAGGGTGGGGTGGGGGGCGGGCGGGGGAAAGGGTGTCAAAATGAGGACAATTAAGGGCTTCAACATTTCCCTACATTGAGGATGTTGCATGTCCTCATCATCAAAATTTCAAAACCGGAGAAATTCCCTATCATTTAACTATTTTTTATGCTTGGATTAATACATCCATGTTTGTAGATGTTCCCTTCAATTTGACATTGAGTGACCATCTAGGTTTCCTTATTAAGATTTTTCCTTACAACCCCTTAATTTTGTTCTTAAGAATCTTGTTGTTTACTTTAAGTTTCTTGGTCTTTTTATATCAATAACACATCTTCAACAACATGTATCATTATGAGCTTTGAAGATTTCATTTTGTGTCCTTAGTGCTTCATTATCTTCTTTTATATGTCTTTTCAATACTTTTAATTGATAGATGTCTTGCTTTAAAGTATGAGCAATTTCTTGCTCTCCTTGAGGAGTGGTAATTGCTTCTAGAATGGTCATAGGAACATTAGCATGTAAAATATCTTCACAAAAATCAGTTTGCAAAGGAGAATTTATCTTTTCTTACTTCCTCTACTCTAAGGTATCCAAGTAATCATAAATTTGTTGTTGAGAAGGATCAATTTTAGGAGTATTTCTTGATGGACTTTGATAAAATGGATATTTTTCTATTGCTCATGTGTCAACATGGTCTTCCTCATCAATATTAGAAGTCTCTGATGTTTCTCGTCATGTCTACTCACTTGAGCGCTTGGAAATCAGTTTACTCCTCCTTAACTTTTGTTTTGGCTCCACCATTTCTTGCATATTTTTCCTTTTGTTGCCTTGTTTCTACATTTTTCCTTGATTCTTGTTTGTTGTCTTTGTCTCCTTTATTGTCTATGGTTTCTTGGTACTTTGACTAGATTTCTTTCTTCCAACATTTTGTTTATCATTTCTCTACTTAACTTTTTCCAAAAACTGGCTAAGTGGAGCATCATCCTCTGTTTCATCTGGTGGGATTTCCATCTCTACTAGTCCATTGACTATCAAACCCTCTTCTTCTTCTAAGGAATATTCAAGGTTATGGTTTTGAAGTGCTCTTCTTCGAATGCTCTTGGTATTTTTCACTTCTTCCTCTTCAGGTATCCCTATCAAATTATTTCTAACCATAAAATTTTGCCAATTGTCTTTGATGGTTATTATGTGAGCCTCTACAAGGATTTTCACAAGCTTGTGGTGGTACAAATCATTGTCAATATTTCTAGATTCCCTTTGTATACTAAAGGCCTCTTTTTTAAGGCTCCATATCAAATAGTATGGCAGATTTAACTATTTTCCTTCAAGGAAATGCATCAAGAGTTGAGTATGGTAAAAGAACATTGTACCATATCGACCTTCACAAGTAAAGAATTTATTAATAACTAGGAAAATATTCCTCCATTTAGACTTAAATGCATTTATTGGTATTCCTTTATTGAAGATTGAAGTGTCCATACCTGGATTATGGAGGAATATTTTCCATTCTTTGTCTTTTATCTTCCAATTTTTTAACTAACTCTCGCCATTCCTGGGAAATCATGTCACCTCCACCACTAAAGACTATGTAATTATCAATTTTAGATCCCTAATTTCAACTTCTACATTGTCAAAGAACAAGCAAATGCCCTGGTGACTTCGACTTCATACCCATCAATTTTTCAAAGAATTTAAGCCATCCTACCCTCTATAATTGATCTCAGTCTCATGGGTAAGCTTGAAGAAAGTTGTCTCCATTCGGCTCATACTAGACAATAACACCCATGGTGGCAAGGAAGTTTTGCTCCTGAATTGCCTCTATTGACATGGATGAATGAAGAAGTGAGCGATGAGATGGGATGGTTAAATGATGTTCAAATTGGAGTGAAATAGGTTGTTAAGGTAGTGTTCAACTTTCGATAAAACTCTTCTTTAATGATTTCCCATGATCGATAGATCCAATTTTATAAGACTGCCAGGACCTATGAGATTTTGAAAATCCGTATGTAGTGGAAGATATTTTTGATGAAATGGAATGTGATATGAGTATGAGTGATGGAATAGGTTTGTAGATAGAGTCATAATTTCGGCCATTATTTCAAAAAGTGTGTCATAAACATTCGATAAGATCATAGATCTATTGCTTTCTTTAACGAAAATTATTTAACATCCTATATTCATACCTTATAACACATACCTTTTGGTACTAATATCTTTCTTTTTTGTAGGTCTAGAATGCTTTTGTATATTTGGATTGTTCACAGGTTCAAAATGCTTGCAGGTTCATCACTGGATGCAGAATTTGAAATGAGCTAGAAAATGTTACAGATTCTACAAATAGTTCTTTAATTTAATCACTTGCTTGAAAACTTGTGGTTGCTAATTTGGGTGATCTTCATTGATGCTCATGACTCCTAATAATGCTAAGATTTATAGAATATTTCTCTTTAAAATAGAAACAAAAGTCTTTTAAACTTGCAAATTTGTTTCAAAGAAAAATCAAGATAAAAGAAAATGGGAAAAAGAAAGAAGGGAAATCTGGAAATCTAAGCTGCCAAGGACCTCTTGGTTTTCAGCTAAGATTTTATGCATAGAAATGTCAAGAGTGTTGGTTTTCATATATCTATATATATATATATATATATATATATATAGATCTATATATATAATATTATATATATATATATATAATATATATATATATATATTTTAGAATAAAAAGAGATTACAATTCTTTTAGTGATAAGGAAGAAAAATATCCCCTTCTCACGAACTTCAGATTATAATTCTCTTGCAAATGTTTGACAAATTCTTGTCTTGCCAAGGGCTTATGATATAATTATAACCTATGCCGATTAACAAGGAAGGTAATATTTTCTTCATCAATAGTTCCAATTCTAACTATGCCATTATTAAAAATAGTATCTATTTCATAGGGACCAAGCCAATGTGTGTGAAATTTTCCTTGAAAATCCTTAAACTTAGAATAAAAAAATAAGATCCCAATCACCCGACTTGAATTTCTTGACTTTGATGAATTTTTCATGCCACTTGGTTCTTTGTTGCTGCATTATGCTTGTTTGTTGTATGATATCTTGTTAGATATCATCTATCTCATTCAATTGTGCCACTATGTGTCATGAGATTTATATAGATCAATCCCCAATGTTTTTGTTGTTCTAAAGGTCTCCACTTGAAATTCAATTGGAAGAGAGAATTGCTTCCCATAGACAAGCTCATAAGGAATATGTCGAGTATCATTTCACCATGTGGTGTGGTATGCCTAAAGTGCTTCTGGAAGCCTCTCTGCCCAGTCTCTTTTGTGCAAGTGTACAAACTTTGTTAGTATAGCTTCAAGTACCTTGTCGGTAGATTCCACTTTCCCATTGGCCCATGGGTGATATGGCGTGAATTTACGATGTTTGAACTCATATTACTCCATAATTTTTTGCACCAACTTGGATGTAAATTGAGCACCTTGATTTGTCTCAATTTCCCTTGGGACACCAAAACAAGTGAAAATATCCAAAAAAGGAAATGTAACTACAACATTTTCAGTAATAAAATGAAGTGGCTTAGCTTCTACCCATTTTGTAACATAATCTATACAAACAAAAATATACCTCTTTTGTTTATATGGAGGGTTGATTGGACCAACAAAATCTAGAGCCCATTTTTCAAAAGGATCTATGAGTACCCGAGGTTGTAGAGGCATCTCATTTTATTGAATGGGTTTTCCCATTCTTTGACAATTATCACATCTTTTGACATATTCCTTAGCATATCTAAAAAGAGAAGGCCAGTAATACCCCAAAAGAAGCACTTTTTATGTAATTCTCTTATCAACAAAGTTCCTCTACACAGTTCATCATGGTAAGATTTTAATATCTTTGACACTTAATCCTCTCGAACACATCTCCGGATAATTAGATCAGTTCGAGTTTAGTAAAATTCTCCCTCTATCTATGAGTAGGTTTCACTGGTCTTGATAGCTTTCTGTCTTTCTTTGGTTGACAATTGTGGAGGAAATTTTCCCGTATTTAAATATTTATTAATATCTGCAAACCAAGGAGTTTTAGTAGATATTGCAAAAACATATTTGTCGGGAAAATTATTCTTTACAAGATTATCAATAATATCATTTTGCATCCTGGAGAGGAAATCAACAACTGTGTTTTCCTTTCTTGGCCTATCCAGGATGGTAATATTGAATTGCTATAACAACAAAAACAACCATCTAGTAATCATGCCATTAGTTGATTTATTCATTAAATTTAAAATAGTAGAATGATCTGTATGAATGAAAGTTTCATAACTAGTAATGTAATGTTGAAACTTATTAATGGCATGAACAATAGCTAAAAACTCCTTTTCTGTAATTGTATAATTTAACTCTACAGGAGTCAAATTTTTACTTGTATAATAAATAATGTAAGAAATTAAGTTTTTTGTCCCAATACAATTCCTAAAGCTATATCTGAAGCATCAATTGAAATATGAAATGGGAGAGACCCATTTGGCACTCACAAGATTGGTGCTTCAGTAATTTTTCCATTCAATGATTCAAATGCATTTTGGCAGTCATAATTCCAAACAAAATCACGATCTTTTGTAAGAAGTTTAAAGAGTGGAAAAGTTGTTTTTGGGAAGTTTTCTATGAATCTTCTGTAATATCTTGTAAACCCAAGAAAACTTCTAACATCTCTTTGACAAGTAGGAGCTAAAATTTTATAGATTACCTCTACCTTAGATGCATCCACCTTGATTCCAACACGTAAAATATGATGCCCCATAGCAATCCCATCATAAAACATTTTTAATACCATAATGAAAGATTTTCTTCTTTGCATCTAATGAGAACTTTTTCTAATTTATCCATAGCTTCTTCAAAATTGTGTCCATAGACAGTAAAACCATCCATATAGACTTCTACACAATCATGGATCAAGTCAGAAAAGATGCCTAAAACTTCTCTTTGGAATGTAGGGGTGCATTACATAAACCAAAATGAAGTACCATGTAAGGATACATACCCCTGGAAATGTAAAATTTGTTTTGTCTTTATCTTCTGGTGCCAATTGAATTTGGTTATATCCACTAAAACCATCAAGAAATGAAAAATATTTCTTCCTCGCTAAAGTATCTAATAATTGATCGATGAAAGATAGTAGAAAAAGATCCTTTAAAGTAGCCTTATTTAATTCTCTATAGTCAATGAACACTCTACACTTTTTGTTCTTCTTAGGAACACTCACTAAAGGTGAAACCCGTTGGCTATCTGATATTGGGTAAAATAAATCACATTAATTAACTTTTGTAATTCCTCCTTAACAATTTCTCTCAGAATGGGGTTCATCCTTCTCTGATTTTATCTCACTAGTTTGGCATTTTCTTCAATATAAATGTGATGCATACATTTATTACAGTCAATTCCCTTACTCAATATATTCCCATGCATATGCAGAAGAATGTTTTTGCAACATCTTTATCAGTAGTTTCTTTTGAAATTATTCCAAGTTATTATTAATGTTTAATGTTTTACTTGGGAAAATTTCTACTAAGGAATTGTCAAACTTTTCCATAGAATGCAAAGCTACTTTAAATTGTTGAGATGAGAAATATCCAATGTCACATTTCTTTTAAAACTTTGATCTTGTTCACAATCTAAAAAAGAGTCATTATTGTTCATCAAATTTATCAATTGATCTTTCTCACCAATTTGTGAAAGAGTAAATACATGTTGAATATCCTCAAAGTATTCATTATCATCATAAATCCAAACTTCACTTTCCATTTCAGTTATTGTTTTTGCAGGTGGATATAATATGAATCTCTTAGTAGAATTGCCTTTAAAAATATACATATCACCAAGTCTACAACTTATATATGCATCAACTGTAGCTAGAAAAGGTCTACCAAGGATCAATGGGTGCCCTCCTAAATTATTCTTGGGAGTCAAAATCATAATGTCAACATGATATTCCATGAATCTAAAGATACTGATACATCTTCTAACATACATCAAGTTTAATAGCAAATATATCTGCTAATTTCTATAAATTTGGGGTATATTGAAGATTAGGAAGCTTCAATTGATCCATATTTTATTTGCTCATGATATTAATGGATGCTCCCAAATCAATCAAAGTGTTTGGGATTTCAATACCATTGATATGAATTTTTACAATAGGGCTGCCTGGATCTAAATATTTTTGAACTATTGGTTTCCCCGTCATAAAATATGCAATCTTTTTTATCCAGACTTATATAGAAACACAATAGAATATAGATACAAACATAAACATAGAGATGCAGTAAAAATAAAACTTCATTTCATTAATATCAAAGAACTGAAATATGCTTACATACAAAATGGAAATAAACTAGCTAAGGCGATGGTAGCTTATATCTGAGAAGAGATGTGGCGGCGACATGCCTCATAACTATGTTACAATGAGGCTCAAGGACCTTTTTATTATTGAATAACAAGAGAAAACCACAAACAACCAAAACCCTAACCCCAAGAGATGGAATGCCAAATGTTTGTGGGCCCCGTTGAGGTTAGTTGGGCAGCCAACTTCCCAAGGTCGTAACTTGGTCATATGATCTTCTTTTGGCGCCTACGATACCTTGTTGGAAATATCTCTCTGATTACTACAGGATTTGCAACAAACACATGCCTACATTTATGAGCCTACTGCGGACCTCGAAAAAAAAATCGTTTAGGGGATCAAAACAACTTCAAAAGTTCAGGACCCAAAAAACTACTAAAAATAGTAAATGATGCTATAATCAAGGAAACAAATGAAAACCATTGGAGGTCTAGGTGGAATAGGCAGGTGGCTACCAATATCCACCTAGATCACTTTCCTACCAATTGAATCTTTTGAATTTCTTTCCTTTTTCTTCCTGGTTTTTTGATGCACAACTTCTTTGTTGTTTTTGCAAAGATGGGTATTTCCTTTATAGATTGAAGTAAAGGAATTTTGATGCAAATATTTTCCAATTCATCTGGAATATTATATTCAGGAAAATTGATTTAACCTTCTATTCCTTTATCAATTTTAATTCATTCAGGAAAAGGGGGACTTTGTAAGGAAACTAAAGGTTGTTCTACTAGAGGAATTATAGGAGTTGATTTTATTTGGTTGTCACCTAATTGTGTAGGAACATATTCCTTTGGAGCAGTATTTTCTTGATCAAGATATGCCTATTTTTCAGGAACTTTATCCTCCTTATATTCTTTGATGACAACTGGTAGTGATTTATTTTGAAAGACTCTACTAGATCTAAAATACCTATAGGATCTATCAAATAAGCTTGAAAATTTTGACCATAAACATTATAGTTGGGTTGTTGAGGAGTTTTATTATTCATATTTTGGAGTGCTTTAGCAGGTAGTTAATTAATTTTTTGAGGAAATGGAGTCGATGGTAAGGGGAGTGGTTGACTCGAAGACAATTAGGGTTGTAATTGTGGTTGAGTAGGATAAGACGGTTGAGGAGGATATTAATGAGGTTGGTATTGAGGATATGGTTGTTGAAATTGAGGATACTAAGGATTCTACTATAATAATGTTTCCAACCTTGTGACCAAGATGGGTTTTAGGATTGAGGTGGCTAAATTTTCCAAGGCATAAGTGTATTCCAATTGTTTTATGGTTGTGCATATGATTGATATTGTGTATTGGGATCTTGTGCCATACCTATTTGTCAAGGTTTCCAAGATCTCTTAGGGGCAGCATAGCAAAGGGATTCAATTTTACTTGTTCCAATATCTTATTGGAAAACAACGTTAAGTCTAGGTACTGAAGTACATTCCATTGTATCATGATTTTATGCAAATATAACACATATAACACATTGTCAAGAGGACATTCTCGTAAAGCATGTTTCTTCCTACATCTGGGACAAAAAATAGATAATGCAACATTCTCATCTTTTTGTTTGTTTTATATCCTTAAAGTGTCTAGTTGTTCACTAAGATTTCAAAGGATGTCAGTTTTAAAATTATTAAGCAAGTACCCTAATTTTGCTCTACTTACTGTTCCAGATGCAAATTTTCTTACTCTTGACATGGCCAGATGTCTTGGGTTCTTACCATATTTTTCCTTTCCTCTTGAAATATGTTTGCACAAATCCCAAATTTATTTGAATGACAACTAAGGGACATCTCCCTTACCCATTAAATTGAGAAGACCAATCCATTCACCCCTTATGTTTTTTAGCAAGAGAGTTTTTAATGTTTCTTCATATAAATTATACTATGTATCCCTTTTGATGTTATAGGAAAATATTTCTACCAAATCTTCAAGGTTTTCATCCTTTTCTTAACCATCTTAGAGACTTCATCCTTATTGTCATGTGTATGTAGTAATATTTATATTTCTCTAGGGCTATTCTTTTCATACCATCCCATGTTCTAATAGAATGTGTTCCTAGACCCACAAACCATTTAAGAGCTCCATCTTTTAGAGTGGTTGGAAATAATTTCAATTTTTGAGTATCATGTAGATAATCATATTATCTACATAATATTTCAAAGTCGGAAATGAATGCTTCCGGATCGTTGGTTCTTAACCCATGAAAATTAGGAAGGACAAAAGGTGAGATATTTTGCATGGTAGCAATGGTAGCTATATCTAAAATAGGGAATCCTAAAGGATCCTCTTCATAAAAATATCTATCATATCCCCTTCCACCTCTACCACCTCAACCTCCTCTATTACCTCCTATACCTCTTCCCCCACCAATCATTGGTATTTCCTCTCCATTGTGTACTTCGCCCTCTCCCTCTCTTGCCATTGTAGATTCATCAAAGCTAATATAAGGTTCAACAATAGGTTGTCTACTTCTTCCTTTGGTTCTTCTGTTAATGGTAGTTTAGAACAAAAATCCTCCTCCTCTTCACTAGGTACTTCTAACTCATGTCCTAAGAGTTGTTCATTTTTTGAAGAAATAAATATGACTCCTTCAGTAGGGGATGTAGGTTCTTCAAATAAAAATTTTGTAGATTAGGTTGGTGAATCCCTAGGTTGAATTTCAGGTCTATATACTTCAAGGAGCCTATGTCTACCTGTTATGGATGGAATGTGAGTGTCGGTGGTTGGTATGGCACTACGTGGTCTCACGGGGGTGGTTGGTGATGTTGGTATTGAACTATGTTCTCTACCTCTACCTACAAATCTACCTCTAGAGTCCTATTCTCTATACATGCATCCTAAAATACTTTTAATATGATTATAATTATGCAACCAGAAAATGAATGCATCTATTATGATATGCAAGTCAAAAGCAAAAATAAAGTCTTATATACACTTCCCCAACAATGGCGCCAAAAATGTTCGGTAATTTAATTGTTAGTTAAGTTACTTCATTAAATTATTGACTAAGGTTGGTATACTTGTGGAGTGTATGTGCACAATATATGTTAGGAGATTTATTTATGATCAACTTTAAAGACAAATTATAAACCTCATCTATTTGAGACTAATTCTTATTAAGTGTATGCACATGTTCTTTCTATAAGACTTTCAAATTAAGATAAGCTTCAAAACAACCTATGCTAAAATGCAGAGAATCAAAGTAATTATTCTAAGAGTTGGAGTTGAAAACCTATTCTAAAGAGAAAAATGGAAATTTTATGCTATTGAAATTCTATATTAATGAAAAAAATTCAAAACTTATACTAATGAACAAAATTGGAATTATAATCTAATGAACATAATTGAAATGTTACACTAGTAAACAAAATTGAAATGCTATGTTAATGAATAGAATTAAAATCTTATATCAATCGAATCAAAATAAATCAAAATGATTTGGGATCAATTCTAAATAGGATTAATGAGCAAAACTGAAATAAACATGAAAATAAATGCAAGTACTTAAAGATTACTAATGTGTGCCATCTTAACTAGAACCAATCCAAATATTGACATTGAATCTAAGACGAAGCTATGAATTCAAACAAACAAATTGATGAGAGAAATGTTTTTGTTGTTTTTGGTTTTAATTGAGTGATCAACCTATCATATTCAAATCAATAATGAAATAAACCTCATAAACAAAACATGAAATCTCTAACTGGAAAGGAAAATAGAGTAAAATTACAACTCAAAATTAACAAAACTATATAGTCTCACAACTCTTCAAGGGGGGCATCTTATTGAGCGTGAGTGAAATTTGAACTCAGATCAACAAATCAAATCACCAACACATTTGCAATATTGTTAAGAGCGGAGAAATTATATTACTGAAAACAGAGTCTCAAATGATAACAACAATTACAAACTAGAATAATTGATGCCCTCTCTTTGCTTTCAAAGCAAATTATAATATCTCTAGACTAACAAATTCAAAGAAATACAAGTGGAGAAACTAGTTCTTTGATTGACAATTAAATGTTCTAATTGGAACAAGAAATATGTTTCTCGTGATTTTCTGCAAGAAGAGAAAATCATAACAATATTTCATATCAACATATCATCAACTTTAAATCCAAGTTTTGCTCATTTGCAATGAAACTACCTGCCTTAAAATTTTGCATGAGGATAGACTTTTATAACCAAAGTTGACTTCTGATTTGACCAGTGGAATTCTTGAGCTCTATGATCTTCCAAGTAGGCATGATACATGGATATCCATGTGGTCGACAGTTGGCGTCCATCCATGTATCTTGTTTACCTTCAAGCTTGCGGAAACCTGCTTAACCTTTGACTTAGCTACAAAACACTAATTAGCTACGGAATGTGCACTTTCTGCTAGCCATAGTAATGTTTCAATCATTTTTCACAAAGAAATGATAGATTACAAGCTATGAATGAATGATACCTTATATTCTGATTGAGCATGACCTGGATGACCTTATAACTTGTAGATATAACAAAAATATGTATGAAATGTATTAAGGAGAGGGAAAAAGGGTGTTAAAATGAGGAAAATTTAGGGCCTCAATAGATGCTTTAGTTACCAGTAAGGATTCTCTAGATGAAACATTAGTAGAAAAGCAACAAACCCTCATGGAAAACGAATCCCTTGTGGAAACCACACAGAATATTGTTGAAAAGGAAATTTCTTGGGTAGATCAGGAAGATGAGGAAGATTGTAAGAACATTATCATGTAGTTGTTGAAGAACAATCCACCTGAATTTGTAGAAAATGTGGATTGGATTCAAGTTGGTAAGAATGGAAAATAAACCACCAAGAAAAAAGAAGTCAAACTAAATCAAAATAAAATTATAGTGAAAAATGGAATGTAAATGTGTTTGTGTTTTGGGGGTTTTTTGGAAAAAAACAAAATTAGCTAGAAAGGGACTGAAATTTTTGTGTCATGGGGAACTCATTTGAGGGTATGGATTGAGCATATGTGTTCAATCTGAAACCTGCAAGGAATATTGGAATATATAAATTTTTTGGCCTTGTAATCCATATTTTTTTAATAATACAAATCTCTGCCAGTTTCATTTAAAAAAAGAAAAATAAAATTATATCTCTATAATTTACAATAATCTTAGGGATTCCATATCTCTTCTAACCATTTACATTGGTGTTTCATCTATTGTACTTGATTTAAAAGTATGAGAAAGAGATAAAATTGGACATACTTTATAAGCCTATCCACCACTACCTTGATGGAATTCTTTCCTTTAAAATTCGATAGACTCATAATAAAATGCATTGGGACTTCTTTCCAATATTGACTTAGTATGGCTAGTGGTTGTAGAATACTTTAGGTATTAATGTTATATTTCTTAGTCTGTTTCCAAACCAAACATTTAACCACAAACTTTTAAGCATCATGTTTAAGACCTCATAGGGAAAAAAATATTATTGATCTCATGGTAAGTTTTTAAGAAGCCTCAATGTCCTCTTATAGGATAAGTGTGCAATTCCAAAAGGACACCATGTTTGAGTTGGGAATTCTTACATAAATATAGGTGATCATAATACCATAGTGTAATCATTCTTCCTCACAAAAATATCTAATGAATTCAATGCCTCCTATAAATGTTGAATGACCTTGAATACATTTTGATCTTTCTTCCAATCTATCCTTGATTCATCCACCCTAGGAGATTGTGTAATGGAAATAACACAAAGTAACCATCTACATCTTCTTCTTTCCTTGAAAGTACATCTACCACCACATGTTCCCATTTTTTGTAGATAATTTCAATATCCTTGTATATTTGTAACCCATTTGTGTTGATCTTGTGAAGGTAATCATTGCTCCAACAAGTACTTCAAATTATCATTATATGTTTTTTCCTTGAAGTGTATTTATATTAGTTAAGGGAACCATTTATTAAATGTGCACAGTATGAACAACATTTCCTTTCCATAAATGGGTTTGAATACGTTCTTTCCTTTAAGTTGGTTTCTTTCAAAGGAAATAAGTCTTCCTTTTTGCATTAAAAACTACACAACGCTATACCCTAAGGCATAACACTCCATAATATAAAAGTTTTTGTGAAATTAGACATGGCTAGGACAAGAGTTGTATATAGCCTCCTTAATTTTTCAGAAGCTTTGGTTGCTTCTTGAGGCCAAGAAAATACCTCCTTTTTCAAAAATGTTGTTAGAGGTGTTGATATTTGACCACAATTCTTGATAAATTTATGGTAATAACTCATCAATCCTAAGAATCCTCTAATATTTGTCAAGGTTTTAGGAATTTACCATTCCATCATTGCATTATGCTTTTTAGGGTCCACTTCAACACCTTCATGAAATAAAATATAACCTAAATATTCCACTTCTTGAACCCAAAAGGAACACTTGGAAAAATTTGCAAATCATTTTGTCTTCTTTGATAATTTTAAGATCTTGTCAGTATGTTTTGCTTGTTATCCCAAATATTTGTTGAGAATATCTATCATCAAAAAATACTAACACAATTTTTTTGAGGAACATTTTGAAAATAATTCAACAAGCTTTGAAATGTGGAAGTTGTGTTAGAGGCAAAATGGAATCTCCAAAAAATATAATGGCCCTCATGTGTTCTAAAGTTTGTTTTGGGGATGTCATCTTGCCTCATTATGATTTTATGAAATCCAAAATGGAGAAAGAACTTGGCAAAGAAAATTTCTCTCTACGATTCATCTAATGATTCATCAATGGAAGTAATATGAAACTTGTCTTTAAAGGCCATCTTGTTGAGTTCTCTATAATGTGGATGCATATGCCATGATCCTTCCTTTTTGTAAACCATCACCATTAGTGAAGATAAACCTCTTTGTATAGGTTAAATGATTTTGACCTCTAATATTTATTGAACCCTATGTTCCATCTTACTCTTTGCATATTGGGTACTTACAAGGTCTTATGCTAAGTGGTACACTTCTTAGTTGCAAATGAATAACATGGTCATGATCTCAAGCAAGTGAAATACTTTTAGGGATATCTCAAAATACCTTGTAATGAGAATTAATAACATTTGGCGATCCACAAGAATATAAGGTCTAAATCTTTGAACATGCAATGAGAACAACTGCAATCACACCATGGTGTCCATTTTTTAGCAATTTTGTCATGTTATTAGAGTGTATCACTTTAAAATTTTCCTTTAGATACCTCCAAGTTAAATTTTCGTTTGTTACACGGAAAATCTCATGAAAATTTCCAAAAAATTAAGAGCTAGTGTTCCCAATGATTGTATCCATTACACCTCTATTATAACATTAGCACCACCCATTTGGATTGACATCTTTGGACTATCCAATAACTACTCCCCCACACTAAGATTAACGTTATTTCACTTCCCTAAATAATTTATGGTGCCTCCAAATGCAATTATTACTTGAGAGTATGGTGCTAGATATATAAATCAATAATAAATGAAGTTATGGGTAGGTTGATGGTGCTAGAAATTCGTCAACCAAGGGGGTCTCCCCAATGTGAATTCCTAATTAGGCCTCACACCGTTTGGAGTAGGAGCCCCATCTGGAATACAACCTAACTGTCATTTCTTAAAGATATGCCTTGTATTTAGCTATTATCATGAGAGAGAAGCACGCATGTGCTTTTGAATGATCCAACAAGTGTGTCTTGTGAATGTTTGATTGCATACTTATCAAGGTTCTTTTACCGCAAAGGGGGGGAAATAAAGTGAACCTCTAAGAGAGAAGTAATAGTACTAACCCAATGGAGACACACATGAAAGAGAAGGCTCATATAACATCAAGAAAAATAGTTCACAAGGATGTGATGAGCATTATAAACATAACAACATATTTCCAACAAGAGGCACCGAAATCACCGAAATAGTTCAATAACTCCAATACTTATGAAAGCAAACATGAACCATAAAAAATAAAATAATAGTATTAGAAACATTCACAACCCATGTGTGAAAACGTGTTGGACTGGAAGGCTTCAATATTAAGAAAAAGTCCCAAGATACATAAGTACAATGAACACCACTAGCTTCAATAATGAAGCGTTAGAGCCACTATTTTCTCCCCAAAATTACTAAATTTGTCTCTCTAATGCCTTATGGGAGAAGCCAAGTTTAAAATTACTTTGCATGAGAAATCATGAGGACCTGTTTATAACTTGAGGCGTGACCTTTCACATCCTCATGACTCTTGACTTTCCAACTTCTAGTGACCTTTGGACTTCTACAACCTTTTGAATTCCAAATGGCTTTTGAAATTATATATGACTTTTTGTATTACACGTCCTTTGGAATTCCATGACTCTTTAGTTTATACATGACTCTTGGTCTTATACTTATTTATCTTTACAATGATTACAACAATACATCATGACTTCCACATCATCGTGTGATGAGAACGTGATATGTCACTATCTTTGATGAATAGGACTAATAGTAATTGATGACATGGACTTTTTTCAATGGTGATATGGTTTCCACTTGTATCTTCTTTATTTCCATGCTTCCTTTGTTTTTTCTCTTTGCCCGATATTCCTCATGCATGATTTCCATGTTGTTTCTGGAATACCTATATCTGCAATCGCTCATGAAAAGCAACTATCAACCTGAAAATCTCTTATTCAACCATGTTTAATGCAGATTTTTTGTTCATGCCTTTTCAGTGCACTCAAAAGGGGAAAAAGGATATTCTTGGTGCAAGGCACACTTTGAAAGGTTGAATGGTAGAGAGGAGGAGGATTCATGGCTTCAGCATGGACTCATGTGCTTAATAGAGGGAAGCAATCAAGGCAGGGTGCATGGCACAAGTCCAAAGGACAAGGGGTAAGGATACAAGCTTCCCAAGTGCATTGTGTGCTCAAGGGAGAGATGTAGGGCACAAGTTACACTCCTAAAGGATGAGGCTTCGTGCCTTTGGAGTGCGCTCATGCACTCAAGAAACCAATGGGGGTGCATGGCGCACTCTTAAAGGTTGAGGGGTGAGGCTTCATGCTTTGGAGTGTGCTCATGTGCTTAGGAAAACAAGGTGGGTGCATGACACTGAAGGGTGAGGCTTTGTTCCTTAGGAGTGTGCTCATGCACTCAACCAGCCAAGGAGGGTGCATGACGCAAGTCCAGAGGCTAAAAGAGGAAGCTTTGTGCCTTTAGAGTGTACTCATGTGCTCAAGGAGGGCACATTCCTTCGGGTCAAAGGAGTGCTCTCAAGGAGGGTGCATTCCTTCAAGTTGAAGGAGTGTACACAAGGGGGGGGGCATTCCTTCAAGTCGAAGGAGTGCACTCAAAGGAAGGCCTGGTTTTTAAAGGGTGCAGTTTGGAACAAGGAAGGGGAAAGATGGATTAAGGAGTGCACTTTATGCTCTTGGAGGGTGCATGGCACACCTTTGAACAATGAAGGGTCCCCAATCAAGGCTTCAGAGAGCGCTAATGTGCTCTTGGCCTCAGTGGGTTTGTTTTGAAACCAAATATTTGTCTAAGTCTGTGATATAGGAAAAAGGGTGAACATGATGAGTTTTAGACATAAAACCATGTGTGACACATACCAACTCATCAAGAAAACTTAGACAAGCTTGATCAATGATAATTATACATCAAAATTCCACTTTTCATGCATTCCCCAAGTACCATGAGTGAAGTGTGTGCGACTTTGACCCTTACAACAAAAAATATGTTCAGCCATGAAATGCACCTAAATATGTTCTACTCAATGTGACAACACTTGATACCACTCAAGAACACTTGAAACACATATAATAGCATAAGACAGCATTTGATGATCATGGTGACACAGTAGATACGATGGTGATAGTAGGCTTCAAAATTTGAATGTAGTGAAAGTTTTGGAGGGTGTTGTAACAACAACAACAAGGTACTACTGAAATTAATCAACAAACTTGCCTTTTTCTTTTTTATATATCCTTCTATCTTGAGAGTTTGAGGAGTGTTCATTCCATTTAATGAATGGAAAGATATGGTTGGAGTGGTCTCCTTTAGTTCTATATCTTGTGGCAGTTCCAATTCTTGATCTCCTTTCCACCCTACAGAAAATTCCCTCTCACTACATCTATGCCCTTTACTATACTTGTTGTCACAATTAAAACATAATCCCTTTGCTATGCTTTCATCCATTTTCTAAGGTGTAAACCTTGTATTTTGGGTGAGGTTAGGGGAGGGAACATTGTGCTCTCTATATTCATAATGGCCACCCTTCTAGTATCCATATTTATAACTTCAATTTTCCTTACCACACTGAAAACATGTGATAGGGATTTAGGTTTGAAGTGGCGCATCTCATATTGGAACATGCTCTCCTTTAAAATTCACATAAAGAGATTCAACAAATTATCCCCTTGAATATTCTTTACTCTGAGATTCAATTTTTTAAATTGTTGAATGTGCTCTATAATTGGACCACTTTGTCAAAGATTTATTGATTTACTAAAGAATGAATTGCTCTTAAAATTCTCATAATGTGCCATCAATTCATTAATAAAAATGGACCAAGAGTTAATAGAAATGTTTTTTCTATTTACAAATCCATTAGTACTAAACAAATTAATAAAGTTCTAAATATAAGGATGCAAAAATAACCTTTTTTAAGGTTGCCACTTAGAGTAGATAAAATAATTTCTCCATATAGAATATCCATGTTATAGTATCTTTACCATGAAACTTCCTTGTATTGATATTTGGAATTAAGTAGTTCCCTATCTTGAGTTGAACCTGTTGTAGTGTTTTATTCTCAATGATGTATGAAAAGAACCCACTTAAGATTGTGGATGACAAACAATCTCAACAATAGAAATGACTGCTAAACATTGTAGACACATGTGAAGAGAACAAATGAATGTTATCAGTCCCCCTCTATGGGATGGGTTGGCTATCCTCAAACATCTTCAGCTTTTAAAGAGTCTCACTCCTTTATAATGCATGAACCCAGCAAAAATATGGTGTGCGACAATGAAAATAATATGAGTTACAATAGTGAGTGCAACAATGAAAATAATCAAAAGTGAATAATGAATGGAAAACCATCCTATTTATAACAAAGTATTGAGTTATCCTCGAATAATAAGCAATAATAAAATATTATTGATCCCATTCTTGGAATGACCACTTGGAATATTGTATTATATTTGTTTAGGAGGGAAAAAGTATTTAAACTTTTATTTAGAAGTAATTAATAAATAAATGATTTATTTACCATCTCAAGGAATTAGTTAAGGAATAATAAACGAATAAGGATTTATTTAATTATTCCTAATGGATTTAGTCAAATTTAACAAGAATAATCATTAATTAGTGATTAATTAGTTATTTTGTCTTTTAGGTTTATGTGATCTTCATAATTGTGTAGATCATCTTCCGGATTCATCGCATTAGGTTTCTTTTGATCGACGTTTCAATACACAAATATACCACCCACGCAAACACAATGTCTCAACACGTCCCTACTCCAACCTGCGCATCCACTCCAGCCCACGCTATCTCCCATGCAAATAACTGCTCACTCATCTACACCGTCACCCAAGCCCTCACAACCAGGATCAGCCCTCATAACAAGCAGCCCATCCCCCATGCATCCAACATTGCACCACCCATTGAAAGCAGCCGCTCCCACACTCTAGAAACAAGCTGATAACATGGAACAACCTTGTAATACTGAACCGACCTCACACACCAATAATAATAATAACCCCAAGAATAACAACGACAATCTAGTCATAAATCTATCTAACCTCCAACTAAATGAACACATCCTCAACTTATTAAGGAAAGGTTTAAATTTCTCTATTACCCCTCACAAGATCCCTGTTGAAGACATTATGTTCAACATTGAATATGGCATTAAAGACCTTCCTGACACCATAAAAGAACAAATCAGACAAGACTATTCCATCACTCTTAGGAAATCAAAACCCCCCAAAAGCAACATCAACAAACATGAGTATCTAGCTCTCAAAACCTTGAACTCCAACCCTGATGTTGTAGTGTTGAAAGCAAACAAAGGAGGAGCCACTGTTATCATGAAAAAAAGTGACTACAAAGCAAAAATGCTAGACCATCTAAACAACAGTGGCTGCTACAAAAAACTTGATAAAAACCCATTAAACAAAATCTCCAAAAACGTATGCAACTTAATCAAAACAAGTAAGATACAAGACAACGAAAATCTCATAATTAACAATCCATACACATCTAGAATCTATGGAGCTCCAAAGATTCACAAGGAATGCGTCCCTCTCAGACCAATAGTAAACACCATTAATGGGCCCACATACCACATAGCAAAACACCTGGCCAAAAAACTAAAACCTCTAGTGAGAAACACAGACTCTTTTGTCAAAGACTCGACCCAATTCATTGAGGAAATTAAGAACATCAAACTTGATCAAAATGAAATTTTGGTTAGTTTTGATGTCACCTCACTATATACCAACATCCCCATCAATGATGTCATGGAAGTCATATGCAAACTAACAGATCCTGACACAACAAGGCTCATAGAAATTTGCCTAAGATCCACCTTTTTCAGCTTCATGGAAGATGTTTATGAACAAACATGTGGAGTTGCCATGGGGTCGCCTTTGTCTCCTATTATTGCCAATTTATTCATGGAAGACTTTGAAAACAAAGCCCTCAAGACCTCACCCCTGAAATCTAAATTGTGGAAAAGATATGTGGATGACACATTCATAATATGGCCTCATGGAATAGAAACCCTAGAAACCTTCAAACAACACCTAAATAGTTTATCCCCTTCCATAAAATTCACTATGGAAGTCGAAGTCAACAAGAGCCTCCCCTTTCTTGATATCCTCATCACAAGGAATGATGATGGCTCTATATCTCACCAGGTATATAGAAAAAAGGCTCACACCAAACAATATTTACATGCCTCCTCCCATTATCACCCAACCCACAAACTAGGAGTCCTCAACACATTAGCAATGAGAGCCTTCAGAATCTCTGACAAGGAACACCTAGAAAAAGAAAAAGAACACCTTATTAAAGTTTTCCTAAAAAACGGATACAACAAATGTCAAGCTATCAAAGCCATAAACAAAGCAAACACTCGACCAAATAAGAATAAAAAATTTGATAATATAATAGGTAAAGTTAACCTTCCTTACATATTAGGGACTACTGATAAAATCTCCCACATCCTAAAAAAGAATAAGATTCTAACCACCTTCAAACCATTAAACACCATCCATAGCTGCCTTAATCCAATTAAAGACAAAATTGATCCAAAGTGTCATAAGGGTGTCTACTTAATTCCCTGCTCATGCGGTAAGCCCTATGTAGGTGAGACTGGGAGACTCTTTAACACAAGAATCCAAGAACACTCAGCTGACATTAAACATAATCGATCCAAATCATCAGCTTTAGTAGAACATTCTAATAAAACTAAGCACCAAATTTGTATAGAAGATACCTGCATCTTAGCTAGAAGTGATCACTACTTCATAAGGAAATTCAGAGAAGCCATAGAAATTAGCAAGCACCCTAATAACCTCAATAGAGACGACGGATGGACCATAAGTGAAAACTGGATTCCAACCCTATCATCCAAATTTACCCCTCCCTAACTATAATTCTCCTCTAATTAACCTAGAACAAATAAAAATAATTTATTCCATTATAATTGAAAATAAATTATGACCTTAATATATTTAACAAGAAATTAAAATTAACAATAACTTAAAATCAACAATAAAAATCTAAACTCAAACATTATTAATATAACTACAAGCAATTTATCTAACATACATTTTATAAATATATTTTATTTATTGTTAAAATGTATTATTATTATATTACTGATAAATATATATTAATTTAGTGTAATATTACTATTATATATTTCATAACATATATTAATTTTATTGTTAAATGTATTATTAATAATACATATGGATATACTATTTTTAATTAATAAAAACAAATCAAAACATAATAAACAATGATAATAAAACATAATTAAAATAATAGGATATAAATTAAAACAACTTATAACCTAATAAAATAATAATTTGATAATAAATTTAAAAATAGTTTATTAAAATTTAATAATGATAACATTATTGTTAAAAATGTATTATTAATAATACATATCGATATGCTATTTTAAATTAATAAAAAACAATCAAAACATAATTAACAAACATTAATAAATAAGATAATAAATTTAAAAACAATTATAACCCTAATAAAATAATAATTTAATAAAATATAATTAAAATAAAATAATAAGATCTAAATTTTTGACCCTAATAAAATAATAAGTCAATAATAAGTCAATTAATCCTAATATTTGTTTGGCAATGCATTTCATATACTTATTTATTAATTAAATAAAAATACCAGTTTTTCATTAATCTTTCATATCCTGAAGATGAACCGTTATTGCTTGTTCGAAACGTTGATCAAAAGAAACCTAATGCGATGAATCCAGAAGATGATCTACATAATTAATTATTCTTAGAGAAAAATAACATAAATAATTATTTATCTATTTATTTTTCATGATTGGGTCAAATTTGACAAGGAATAATAATAAAACAATGGTTTAATTAATTATTCCTAGAAGAAAATCAAATGAATAGTGATTTATTTAATTATTCTTCATGGGTTTAACTATAAATTACTTAATGAGGTGGTTTATTAGGTAATTTCTCACAGTGACAGCAATTTTACTAGGGTAAAATTGGCTTTACATGGTGTACTTTGATCCATCTAGTAAATTAGGCTAGATGATCAATTTTTTGGTGATAACAGATTGCCCCCCAACGTATGAATGTTAAGAGCAAAACATATGACCGAAGTACGTTGTAAGGACATAATCACTTAGACAACACAGGGGTGTCAAGGAGAGAGAGACAGAGAGACCAATGAAGCTGAATTTGAGAGAGGATAGGGACAGCGGTGGTGAGACTAATGCAAGTCTCTTTTATGTCATGGTATCAGACCTCAATGAGGTAGGGGAGGCATACCCATACCTACCGAGATAACTTAGTACAAAAATAATAGTTCACCCAGGAATATGAAACTAAGCAATGAAGTACATGTTGAATGGTACATGACATGTTGGCATAACAGAGCCAGAAAATAATGCAGTGTGTCCCATATACATAATGCACTTGGTAAAAGCATGAGCCAGGACTTAATACAATAATATCTTAGTACATGAGATACAAAGTCCCTTCCCTCAAGAAGTGGGTGGCAGGGAGGGTAGAACAACCAAGAAGCCCTGCTAAACAGCGAAGGGATCTGCAAAACTGAATGAATCATCTGAAGGAGCCATGCATTCTATGGACACTACGATTGGTAGGGACCAAACCCATCAAATATATGGAACAGCATCTGAGGCTGTAGCATAGTGGATATGCATCCGGGCATGTGGGGGGCTACCTGAAGGGCCACCCCCTCATGAGGTTTGAAACTTCTCACACACACCCGGGAATCACTGGTACAATCTGCTGCATCACTAGACCATCAAGTGTATGGATCACGAACATGAAATTACCAAGTCAAAGGGAAATAATGGGACCCTCTACTCGATCCAAGGCGCCAAACAATAATGGAAGCTGGAACCGAGATACACCGCCCTCTAGGCCATTCTTCTAGAATAAATGAGTTGATATCGACAGAATAGGACCCGCGATAGATAAGGCAATGAGGATCCTCAACTAAAGCATGAGGGAAAATAGTAATGTGACTGATGCACTGACACCAATGATAATGGGGAAAGGGACTGAGGGACAAACAGACGACTACCCTTATCAGAGCATAAAGTGCATGGTTGACATGGAAACAACTGACTCAACTCCGGAGGGGATGGGGACAGTATGACTGGAGGCCAAAATGGGCAACACAGGACGAACGGTATGAACATATGGATGGAATATCGGGACATGAGATGATGGGACAAGAAATAGAATCCAAGAATTCAAGGGTGCCTCATCATGGATGCTCTAAACAAGAGTGACTCGATGACACTGCCACATAGACTAGAACCATGAAAACATGAGTAAATGGTGGTTACTCACGACGAAAATCAACATATGGTACAACAATTATTAAGAGGATGTGGACCTCAAAGTACAAGTGTCGCTTTATGATGAAATTTTATTTTTAGAGACGACGAATCGACCTTCTTGAAAAAAAGGTTTCCGGGTGGAGTGTAAAATCATAAAAAACTGAGGAAGACCCATTATAGTACTCAATGAGATCTATCCAATGGTGTTTAAGGTTCGTCAAATAGACCTACGGTCTGGTTGCAATGTGCGATAGAAAATTTGTGGGTTTTCCTATAAAAGGGTATTTTCTCTCCAATTTGAGAGGAGAAGAAGGCCCTAAATCTTGTGGAGATCGTAGTGTACAAACCAACCACCTAAATTGGGATTTGTGACTTTCTGGAAAGTGGCCTTACTTGTCTTAAGATGGCCTTAATGCTTCTTGGAACAATGGTTCCTGGTGAAGAATTAATGGAAGAGGAAAACGAGAATGAACTACTAAAGGAGGTCTAGAATCATCCTTGCCCACTAAGTCAAACATGGGGACTATGTGGACATAGAGGAGAATATTTGAAGATATGGCATCAAATGTCTACAATATGCAATTTGCATATGGCTCACCAGAGAGACTGGTATGAAAAACTATCCGAGGAATGGGCGGATAATTTACCACACCTAGATCCAGTGGGATCTAGGCCCAAACTTAATTGAGAAGATAGACTGGGGAAAGCCATCATGCCCCCAAGCATGGGATACTGATTTGGTATGAAAAGGTGGGAATGATGCCCCCCTAGCAGGAGGATTTTGTGGAGCACCATTGCGTTCTGAGTGCTCGAAAAAGGGATTCAAGCATCTCGGCCCAACTTGGCATGAGATCCTCCAAAGGAGATGTAGGGGCATATGTGCCCCCCAGTATGTTATGGGCGTATTCGATGTATTTAGAGCCACAAATTCCAAACACTTATATGATACATAATATGATTATGCATCATTATATGACATTGATGGTTCGCAATTTGTTTTATTTATGGTTGTCCTCTATGGTATACATGTGATGAGTGTCAATCTAGAATGTTATTTGCAATGGTATCTACATAGTGATTTTGGGCTCTAGGCACATGACTGAAAGTAATGGTTTCAAATTCACGTACCAATAGCTTCACCTATAGATATTTTCTAAATAAGACTTGGTTATGCACACGATACAGACTATTCAATTGCATGACAAGTAGCAAGGAATCTAAACGAACATGAAGATGAAGGATGCGATGAGAAAGGGCATCGACTAAAAAACCTATCACTGCATCATATTCAGCTTGATTATTGGTGTCAGATCCAATGCATACTTCGTTTGAAAGGACTAACGTATGAAAGGGGGTAAAAATGGAACAAGTTATCGAGGCTAGATTCTGGGAGAAGCAACTCGCACCATTGGCATGGACGATATACGGTGTGGATGATGGATCCATTTGAAAGGTGCAAAAGACAATGAATGAGATGATGCAATCTACCTAACTTTATGGCAGAAACAAAGACACACAAATCAAAGGGATGTGTTGTGAGCACCATTTTTGAAGGTAGAGCGCATTGGTAGAATTAGGAAGAAGATGGCCTTCGAAATCCTCATGAAGGAATGCCCCTTACTCAAGGGTAGGGGTAATTAGGGGAAGACATAGCTTCCATGGTGTCCTCATCAGGCTAGGAGATAAGCGGACAGGAGCAGACCGACTACATGATACGGCAGAATTACCTGGTGCATCAACCTAAGGAATAAGGTTCACATACGCATCGTCTTGAATGGCAGACGACGAACTAGTAGATGGAGGATCTTCGGATGTTGAGACCTAGGATTCTGTCGAAGGAGGTTCGATAGAAACGCACATAAAAACCTCAAAAAGGTTTGCCTAAAAGGAACTCAAGGATGACGACAGGTATAGGATGGGCCCTGTGGTGTTCATCATCTTGACATCGGGGGGAGGGATCACAATAGTATGGCTAGAGTCTTCCTGTTCTAGTTGACTGGTGGTACTAGAATCCATAGGTAGAGAAGTAGAGGCTCCACTACGAGTGGCCTCGTATGCACGAAACACCCCAAGGAAATCGTGAAATTCATCGAGACGAGGGAAACAATGGGAATATTGAACATGAATATCACACAGGGCACAAGGGTGGTTTGTGTGAAGCATTTTGAGTTTCTTAGGTGGGACCGATAAGTTAACATGGACTTCAGGAATATTCGACTCAGGGAATGCTTTCTGAACCAAAGGTTTAAGCTGAGGAATTTCAGGACAATTGTTGGTGGCATGCACAACAACCTAACACAAAGTGCATAGGGGTGTCATCTTTGGGTCCTTAGGGGCTGGAGGAGCTTGGGGAGGCTTGTCCTTCGAATCTTTCTTTTTGGCTTTGTCCCCCTATCTAGATGCCTTCGTAATAGGAGTTGGTTCCTTTTGAGGTTGTAATGGAACTGAAGTAGCAGCAGGGATCATGGGTACCAGTTGAATCGGGGTCAAAGCATAATATGGTCTGAACTAACTAGGCGGAGTGTTCGTTGGGGGATCAATGTACCAGACTAGGATCTCCAAAGTCATATTATGGAGTACCAATGAAGCCATGACAGCAGTAGAAAATACTCTCGGAGGGGGAAATAAGAAAGGTATTTGGCCTGCAGGGTAATGTCCCGATGGAATATCCCCTGGATGGTTGGGACCTGGAGGAACAGTTCTTGGTGGAAACATAGGAGAGGCACCCTCAAACAAAGGAGGTAACACCAGAGAGTTGAGGAGATGGTTGTTGATCAAAGGTATTGACCTTATGAGAATCCATCATGAGGATCTGGTAGTCACCAGGACCAGAAGGTGGGGGGGATGGGTTTCTTGACCTAGCTGAGGTTGAGTAGCAACAAACCTTGTTGAGGGAAAGGATTTGTGAGCACTGTCAGTTGAGATGGCACAGGATTCTGAGGTGATTGTTAACCCCTAGAAGTTGCTTAAGCTTCCCACATTTGGAACATCTGGGGTAAAAGGGGACACTCATGTGTATAATGGTCATTTACACCACAATATTCACAAGGCTTGTTTGTATGAATAGCCTTGTTCTGCTTCGTTGGCCGCCCTATTGCTGGTTCTTAGTGTTAGGTTGGTTCCCCTGGGGTTCACTAGGTTGGTTACCTTGGATACCCTGGAAACATGTTTCTAGTAGGAGGGGCATAAATGTTGGAGGAACTGATGCCCCCCTTTGGATAGCCATAACTCTGCTGAGAATATGGCAAAGAGTGTGAAAGGGATCCAATGATACCATGAGCGGCGTGAGATGCCCCTAGTGCATTGCCACTTCCAGGATGAGGGAGGTCTGGAATGACGACATAGAAATAACTAGATTGAGCATAAATCAAATCATATCTCAAAGTAGCCTAGAGAGCTTCTTCCTCGGTCTGAGGAAAATGGGATGTGACATCTTTCCCAATCGGGGATAAAAGGCTCTTGAGAAACTAATCTAGATAAACACAGCCTTCGAAAAGTGAGGCATGACATGTGCTTCTCCTTCGACGCCACTCTTGGACATGGTCAGAAAGGCGAGTGGCAGAGGACTGATGGAATGTGGTCAATAGCTTCATACCAGTGTCATATCAGAGAGGCAACTAGAAATATGAGAAGAACGCTTTAGCAAGCGTCGTGAAAATAGAATGAGATGTGGAGGCCTGGTCTACATATCATTTTGCAATGTCTCCAGTGAGCATGCGTTGGAAGAGAAGAAGACAAATGGAGTCATCGATTATGGAGTTGAACGAACACCACATGTGGAAGGATCGAACATGGTTGGTAGGATCCTCTCTAGCAATACCCTCGAACTTTGGGATGTCTGACGGAAGCTTAGTCGACATAGAGGGCCAACCAACATCATGGTGTATGGGGTCATTTATCAACTAGTTAAGATCTGGTAGACTCAACCGAGCCACAAAGGGGAGCATGGGGGTTGCTGAAACGATTCCTATGACTGTTTCGCCTGATGTGACCACCGGTATAGCACCGGAGCCACCACCAGTTTGGGTTCCTGCACTGGCTGTGGGTCCAGACATGGTGATGATATGCAGTGAAGGAGTCTCGGAATCAAATGAGAAATCAGAAGGACTAGGCGAAGATTCATGATGGGGACTTGGAGGGCTATGAACTCGAACCTGATGGGGAGGAGTAATACACCCAAGCGGAAACTAGAGGTGAAGGCCTAATAGTCTCCGTGACTCATGCCTTGGTGGCGTAATGATGGAAGGACACACGGAACACGGAAATGGTGAAGGGAAATCAACAATATATCTTTTGTCTCTCATGCTATGAGGTAAATTTATTATGTTAAGTCTTGGCTTGACAATATAAACCAAGCACCCTTCGCTTAAGGTGTGCTTGTGTGTGCAATTGTATTAATTGATTAAGCCTAGATTGTGTTTGTAAAAAAGAAAAAAGCTTGCCGCAAATAAACTGAAATAAACAACAGACAATAAACAGAAAAACAATTAACTAAACCCCACCGAAACTGGGTTTGCAAACGTTGTAATTCCTGGTGGCTAAACCGATGGAAAATAAACTGAAGAGGTCAAGAGATCTGAATGTCAGTGTGATTGGGATCAAGTGACTCTAAGTTGCTATAAAGTGGTGCAGCAATAACAAAAACCAGAGGGGAAGATCGCTGCAAAAAGAAAGGGAGATGGGTGAAAAACCTAAAGGAACTGATGGGAACCTAAGGGAATGACCAAACAAGTTTAAATGTGAAACTATGGATGGTAGCAACCTATCTTAACAAATCTCAAACAAAAGGTTACAGATATGGGAAATGTGGCTGAAAGCGTTGCGGAAACTCAAAACTCCTCCTAGAAAGGTGGAAGTGTACTAGAAGCCCTAGGGAAGGCTAAATTCGACTTCGGCGAGTAAAACAAAGTGGATCAAGGCCTAAGAAGGATGAGACAGAGGTCAAACACCCAACAGAAAGCTCTCAGTAAAACCTAGAAACAGATCTGAGAAAAACCCAGAAATCGCAAGTTTTGACTTGTTTTTTGATGAAATCGCAGTTTTTGAGCTGAAAGCTGCATTTTGAAGCCCATATCGCACCTTCTAGGCTGAAAACTGTGATTTTTGTTCCAAGACTCCTGGTCTGCAAATTTCAAAATATATATATATATTTATATATATATCTATATATATATTATATATATATATATATGTATATAATAAATAAATAAATAAATAAAAAATGTGCCTTTGCTACGGCTAGTTCCTGTGACTTGCGGAAATGACCAGAAAGCTTGTGGAAGTCATAAATTTATCAGAGCTAGGGTTAATATACTATGAAACATTAAGAGAATTGAAAAAATAAGAAACCCCAAGTTGAAAACCAAAGGTCACCCAGGTTTCTGGATCTAAAGTATAAAACCCAGTGGAGTCGCCAATTTGTTGTAGTGTTTTCTTCTCAATGATGTACGAAAAGAACCCACTTAAGATTGTGGATGACAAACAATCTCAACAATAGAAATGATTGCTAAACATTGTAGATATGCAGTTATTGGTAGAAACAAAACCTGCCAAAATTCTGATCTATGCTACAATCATAGTTAAACAATGAAAGAAAGAGTAATAGCCCCAAACATCCAATGGAAACCAGATATGTAAAGAATAATTTAATAATAGCACCTGTGAAGAGAACAGATAAATGTTACTAGTCCCCCTCTATGGGATGGGTTCTTGGCTATCCTCAAACATCTTCAGCTTCTGTAGAGTCTCTCTCCTCTATAATGCATAAACCCAGCAAAAATATGTTGTGTGACAATGAAAATAATCAGAGTTACAACAGTGAATGCAACAATGAAAATAATCAAAAGTGAATAATGAATGGAATCTCACCTATCTATAACAAAATATTGAATTATCCTCGAATAATGAGCAATAATAAAGTATTACTGATCCCATTCTTGGAATAACCACTTGGAATATTTTAATATATTTGTTTAAGATGAAAAAAGTATTTAAACTTTTATTTAGAAAAAACAAATAAATAAATTATTTATTTATCATCTCAAGGAATTAGTTAAGAAATAATAAACAAATAAGGATTTATTACATTATTCCTAATGGATTTAGTCAAATTTAACAAAGAATAATCATTAATTAGTGATTAATTAATTATTCTTAGAGAAAAATAAGATAAATAATGATTTGTTTGTTTATTTTTCATGATTGGGTCAAATTTGACAAGGATCAATAATAAAACAATATTTTAATTAATTATTCCTAGAAGAAAATCAAATAAATAATTATTTATTTAATTATTCTTCATGGGTTTAACTATAAATTACTTAATATAGGTGGTTTATTAGGTAATTTCTCATAGTGAAAGCAATTTTACTAGGGTAAAATTGGATTTACATGGTGTACTTTGATCCATCTAGTAAATTGGGCTAGATGATCAATTTTTTGGTGATAACAGAACCGTCGATAATGTAGATATTCAAGTGATGAGTGATCATGATTTTAGGACTCAATCTTCATGTTCTCCAAATGTGGTAAAATATTCCCCATATGTGACTCATGTTCAATGAATTTTTTTTTTTAACTTATTTGTATCATTCCCTTGGGTCACAGTATCACTTTCAGAGAACTTTTCATCTATATTATGTAAGATCACGAAACCAATATAGTTTTGTACTCATTCCATCTTTTATTCCATCCACTTTTTCATCAATAGATATGACAATTTTCAATTTTATCTTCAATTTCCCTTTTAATCATTTCTTGTGAAATTCAAAATCAATATTTTTCAACACATTATCACCCATGGAAATAACATATTTTCTTAATTGTGATACTTGGTTCCCTTGGTCTTCACATTCTTTATGAGTCACTAATGAGTTGTCTAGAGGTTTTAGCAAGTGTAAAAAAAATTCCACTCCCTCTTTCTATGTCAGTGAAAAATAATGTGTACTTAGAGTTATCGTCTATTTTCTCTTTACCGAGGATAATTTTAAAGATGGAAATTTATTTTAAAGTTTAGAAACCTTGGCAAATCTTACTAGTCCTTAATATGCTAACTTTAAATTTTTTAGTGATATCTTCATAGAAATATTCATATTATAATTAATTTATATATATAGTCTCTCTATAAAATTTTGGCTATATTTAAGGTGAAATAATTTTATATTATAAAATTTGGGCAAATATGGTTTAGAAAAAAAGGGAAATTGGGGAATCTTCTTTTTGGAAAAATCATGAAAATTAACCCACCTACAAATATTAGCCCCTAAAATTTTCGATGTTTACCATATCTTTTGAATCACTTCAAAGAAATCTTGCAAAATTATGCAAGTTTCAATTTAAGATACATTTTTAAAACCCAATTTGGAGACTTTTGCAATCCAACCTCACACCTGATATAACTCTGAAATTTATTAACATGTACAATTTCATTTTATTGTAAGCTTATGTGTATTCTCTCTAATATCATAGGTTTGACTAAAATGTGATGTGCCAAGAAAAAGTCATGGAAACTTTTCTAAAACTTGTTGATTTTGGATTTTTGCTAAAGAGTAAATTTATATAGATTGTCATGTGTCCAAATTTTATATTTACTACTAAAATTTTGACCTAAAACACTATGGTCATAACCTAATCAATACAACCAATGACACTTAATTTGTATCTTGCTATTGTAAGATATTTTTGTTTTACCTAAAACAATTATTTGACATTGGTTGTAGGATTGATCAAAAACCCAAATTTCCATAACATGTAACTTGACAAATATAGTGAACCAAAATCTAGTTGGTTTACCACAAGTACCTTTTATGTCATCTTAGGCTCCTAAAAATTTCAATGTTCAAAATTTCCTAGAAAATAATAATAATAATAATGTCAAGATGACTCATTTTGAAAGAGACAAGCCTAGGATTGTATTCCTTGATACCGACTATTATGCACCAAACATCCAAATAGCATAAATATATATATAGAGAGAGAGAGAGGGAGAGAGGGAGAATTGACTCCACACAATGAAAATTAGAGGGAAAAATGGATGAGAAGCCTTACTGAGGGGAATACCTTCTTTACAATATAACAAATGCACAAGATGAGATGATATTTAAACTAAGGTCTCCTTCGTATATATAGGAGACAAATAGCACAACTACAATTAAAGGCTCTAGTTGACCATTAAATAACCTAGCTGACCAATAAGGACAACATTAATATGAAAATATAAATGTAATAACTCAATATCTAGGGCTTAACATACAAATTAGATATGTGTCTATGGCTATGTAGAAAATTATTCCTCAAATTAAAATGTATTGTAGTTGAATTTTTTCACGAAAGTCACATTGTAAAGGAACCCATTAAGCACTTCCCCTAATTCCAAGAATGGTACCCAAGGTAAACACAATTTTTTAAACATTCAAGGCTTTATTAACACAGGTCTTCAAGTCATTACAACAATATACTCAATAAGAACTCAACATGTCACTTGTAATAATTGAACCTAGGTCGAGAGGATAATACTCCTCACAACTATCCAAGCTAGACCCATTTAGCCATTGCAATTGATATGAAAATGAGTAATGATAGTGACGTATTAATGTTGTACATTATTGTGTCAATTTTAATATAAAAAATAAAATGTATTTCAAGTCTACAATATGCTTGTAAAAAACTATTTATTGTTATATTATGCTTGTGGCTCAAAACGTTACAATAAATTCAATTAAAAATGACTTAGTAATATATGACTATTGTAGGAGAGCTCATCTAGAAAATTTGATGCTACTATGATATTTTTCAATTTTTTCTGTGCTAAATTCATGAATAGAAATATGCGCATATAAAAAATTTCTGCTATTTTTGAGTTTGTATAGATTACAATTAGTATTGTCACTATAATAGTTCCTAATCAATAGTCAAGAAAAATTCATCCCATTCCCTTAAAGCTCTATAATTAGTCATTCAAATGTGCTTTATCGCCACTTTCGTCCTACAAAGGTCTCTTTGCCTCTTGGCCAAGCCCATCTCAGGTATGTACTATGTGCAGATGGGATTAGCGCCAAGAAATCCATAGGAAGATCATTGCATTCTAATATCTATTAGTTTAGTTCCTCATCATCCCTCACATATTCATTTGTTTGGTCCTCAACAACTTTATCATATGCATTAGGAAGGTAGACCTGACCCACTCATCTAGTCATTATTTATTCCTTTCTTTCATTTAGTTGGCCTATAGAATCAATCAATAATTAGAAACATGGGAACACTAATTTTATCAAAGGGGTCCAGTTAACCACAAAAATAGCTTCAAGTATGTTCCCATTCCCTTTATAGCTTTATAGAATGGATCCAATGTACCACAAAAATAAATTTTGGTTTGTTCCCATCAATGCCATGTGGAGATAGATTGACATCCCGTGAAGAAACATCACACTTCTATAGTATATTAGGAACCAAAGTGCAAGGATAATTTTATTTTTGAGGACCAAAGAGGTCTTACTCTACTCTTATTTCAACTATAGGTACTTCCATGTTGCTAGTTATGAATTCATGAACTTTGATTTTGAGGTTTTTAATTGTTCATGATGCAAGAGATCTTTTGAATCATGTTGACCCTAAGAGATCACTCAAGCAATGTAGACATGAAAGGCCTTTGCCAATTGTTATCACATATTTCATCACTGATTTTTCCCATCCAACCTTAGGATATTAGGATAGCTAGCACTTGCTACTATAGAAGACAATTTTTTATTAGTTTTTACTCTTCTCATGCTTCTATCTTAGTGCCCTACATTTGATACTACTATATTTTCTACCAATTTAGGTTATTTTATGCTTCATTATATTTGTTGAGTAACTTGATTGCTACATATATTGAATATTTATGCTTCATTATATTTGTTGAGTAACTTGATTGCTACATACATTGAATATTGTATCTATAATATTTATTTTTATTCCATGCGTCCGTCAAGAATATAGTAATTGAATCGAGGGAAAAACCATTTGACTTATATTAGCTTGCTCCCAAAAGATCAATATCCTAAAGTTAAAGACTAATATATCTAAAAACATTATTATTATTAATATTATTATTATTTTCACATTTTAAATTTTTTGAATTTACTTAGACGTGATTGGTTCATATAATTAATTCAATGATTAATATCATCTCCTTTTGGGAAAAAAAACAAATTAAATAGTTAAGAATGCTCTTGGATCAAATCACCTTCATCACAGCCCTTCAATAATTTAATAAAAATTAGACCCTTGGAAATCAATCTTATTGATAGCTCGCCTATATGAAAAACTTGTTTTCATTTGCAACATTGAGAAGGACGACATGGATTTTGAGAAGACAAATTGAGATTACAAACAAGCTGACCATGCAATTATATCTCACATTTATGCATGATCAGCTTTTGTTTGCACTCACGAGAAGCATGACTTGGAATTTGGAGGACAGATTATGTTTACAAGCAAGCATTTTGTGCAATTACATATCATGGTAAGGTCCTTCTATTTATTAAGGTTTATTTTTCACAAACCAAGTATAAAACACATCCAAAATATAAGTTAGGTTCCATGTTGTATTTTAAGGATTTGAACTATAAGGTAAAACTAGGAAAAAGAAAATCATGGAGATGTCAAATAGTTAATGGCAATATAAATATAATTGGGAAGCAAATTCTATATAACTTGCATGGATCAAAACTAGCAGGAGAAATGATAACCCTGATACAAATATAACTGGGAAGCGAATTCTACATAATTTGCATGGATCAAAAGTAGTAGGAGAGATGATAGCCATCACAAGTCCTTCAGGAAAAATAATGTAAACTTTGAAACGGGAACTCTGGCCAAAAAAACCCTGAAAAAACATCAAAAATAGTGCTAAAAACGAAAAGTGTGTATAATGGAACAATGGTTTTTTTTTTAGAGCCAATTTTGTACGTGTTTTAAAAATGGCAATGAAAACGAATTTTTAGTGCAAAAAACACCCTGAAAACGAAAAGTGTTGATATTGGAATGATGATTTTTGTTTAGGATCAATTTTCAACATTTTTTAAAAATGCCAATAAAACAGAATTTTATGCGCAAAAAAACAATTGTTTTTGATGAAAAAAACACACTAATGCTTTTGGTAGAATAACATTTTTCTTTTCTAGGTATAAATTCAACAGGGTTTAGTAATGACGATAAAGATAAAATAATAGGTTCTGAAACACATTAAAATTCTATTAGTTTTCATCCATGTTGTTAAACATACAATAACATCACACCAAAGATCGCTAAAATTTTAATTGTTTTCAACCATATCATTATGGAAAATTTTCAACCATAAAATTAAAAAACCATGATATTATGAACAAATTACATGACTAAATTAATCAAAATGGTATTATTTGTAGATTGAATAAAACATATATTATATCTCTAATTTATTGTTGCATTGTATATATTCTAAACAATAAAAATCATCATAATTAAAACATGTAATCCAACAACATAAAAATGACTCATAACTTCTAATTTAACACCATATGGAAATCAAAATTTTTATTTCAAGATACGATGCAAACATCAGTTATATAAACTGTCTTAGACAATTATTCAAAATCACTCATATTTTCTTTTACACCATTAGAATTCACATTTTCAGATGAATGACTTGATGCAGACGAACATGTTCCATATTCTTCTCTTTCATCAACTAATGCCCCATCTGAGTCCACATGCATGCCCACCATTTCAGGTTTCAAAATTCTTCTGGATCTACGACTACTTTCGGCAGACTCCCATCTCAACATTGTTCTTTCTGGTAACAACCTTTTCAGAATCTCTATCATCTTGAAGCGAAGAGTTCCTCTCTTTGTTAAATTGAAGTTATAAACAAGTATGTCAACATCCTCCAATTTTAAGAGGTCTGTGCGGCGACGATTTATATTTGTACCCTTTCTTTTTCTCTTTCTGCTAATTTTTTTTTATCAACTACCATCTCTAACTTATACACACCACTAAATGGGTGTGTATTTGTGGCATACCAATGTACTTCAACACCTATAACATCTTCATTTTCTGTAAATACCTTTATAACCTTAGTAACCCAAAATGGATAACCATTGGGATCTCCATCTACTAGCACTGAGATCATGCAACCCTCTTTAATATCTTGTACTGAACCCCTGTAAAGGTCTTCCATGGCTTCACGTTGTGCAAAAGATCTTATGGAACCAATATACATCTCTCTTTCCTCTGCCTGTGAAGAATTAATAATACCTTGAGATTCTTGTTCTTCAACAATGTTTTTTTCCTTGTGTTCATTTGACACATTTTGTGGTCAAATAAATGGATTTTTTAAAGGTATATATTCATTTATTGTTATTGAAACGATATCACTTTGATTATTGAAAAATGACTCCCACCAAACTGAATCAGCAACGTCAAAGTACTCATATGTATATCTAATACATTTTTTAATTTCTTCTAGGCAATCAAAATAATTTATATCTCTATTCTGTCTGCATGCATTATGAACTTCAATAACTGATTGTAATAACAATATTTTTGATGCAAATATTGGATGATCTAGAATGAACTTCAAAAATTCCAAACCTGATGATGCTGTCCATTCTACAGTAGTTGAATATTTCTTGTCCCATATTAGTGTTTTCCCATCAATTTTTTTTATACGAAATTGATGTTGGAAGCTAATGTCATTAAGTTGTTCAATGCATTTCTCCTAACCATGTGATCGCAGAATAAACCTTCACATGTCAACAGATTCTTCCAACACATCAAAAGTAGGCTCTGGCATGTATGATTTCTTAATACATTCAATTAATGATGGCAAAGTCCCAACTTCCTTCCTCCTCAGTGTGAATGAAAAACAATTGAACATCTAATTGATATGGACATGAGTGTGCCCAACAAGAAGGAAACCAACCTTTACCTTTTGAAAAATTCTCAATTCAACAAGCATGTTTAGATATCCAAAAACAACTTGATTTTTGTTTTCACGAAGTGTTGTCCAATTGTAGATACAAAACTTCTGGAAGATTACCAGACAAATGAGAAAGCACATCATGAATTATGGTTATTTTCAGATTTGCATCATTATGAATACTTGGAGTTGTGAAATACATCCTTGGCAACATTTTCCCATTGAAGACCATACAATCGACCAAGTGATACTGAGTAAAATTTTCCTCCTGTAAATTTTTTGGTGCGCGAACAAAATGTGGTAAAAGTGTTTTCTTCTAGTCCATACCATGAATTATCAAACCCAAATATTTATTCGGATTATCATAACAACTCTTTCGATGCTTGTACAACTTTTCCCTTTCACTTGCTTATTGTTTGTGATGCTCCTAAAGTTCTTTGACAATGGAATATACACAACATAAAAGAAAGTCATTAAGAAATACATTTTCATAGTTGATGACTATACAATTTTAAAAGTTAAAGTTAGAATTCTTACCTCTTTCTGACCCTTCACATTTATTCATTTTTTATTTAAGAGAAGCACATGTACTGCAAATCCCCATCCTTGTCTTCGTAGGAATACAAATATTGTTGAATTCTTTCTTCCATACCTTAACAAAATATTGATATGTAATAAACCGACCATGTCCCTCAGAACCTTTTGCATATTCTTTGTACAAGTTGTAGGGTTGTCATCTTGAAAAATTATCTAGAATATGTATTGTCTCTCTATTTGGCATACACTCTCCATGATTTGAAAAGAAATCTTTCATCCATGACATTGCAGTATTTGATAATGACCCAAATTGTCGTTTATGACGTACTTATGAATAAAATGTGGGATTATTTTCCAAATTTTCTTGGATCCTTGAGAGACGAAAATTACCCATCGAATGAAGCATTTTGAAACCCTTTCTACAGATAAATAAAGACCAAATATGATAATCATAGCCTAACAATGTTGATTGCATGCACCCAACTAAATATTAATTTTGCATGCTTTTATTCATTCACAAATATCTCTTCCTTTTCTCTAATGCAAATTTGAAATCCATATGTTTCAAGCAATATTTTTTACAGCATTCACTTGAAATGAGAGCACTGATAGAACTTCTTCTCATCAGATATTCTACTCTACCCCTTGTATGACTAGAACATCTTAGATTTATACGAAAAGGTCTCCTCCTACTCCTCGATACAATATTTCCTAGCAACATCTCCATCATTGGATCATCATTTGTATAAGCATTTTCATCATCATTTTGAGGATTTTTATCTTCACTATGATCAGTTGTGCTTTTGAAATTCTGACTTGGAGGATATTCTTCATCTTCCCCTTCTTCAGTGCTACTATCATAGTCCTTAGAATTAAGATTAAATGGAAAATTTGACTCGATGTTTATTGGATATTCTTCCTCATGTGCATTGTCAGTGTTGCTCTGATAGTCCATAGAATTAGGACTAAGTGGAAATTGCGACTCTTTATTTATTTGAAAATCTTCATCATTGCTTCTCTCATAGTCCATAGAATTAGGACTAAGTGGACACCGTGACACTCTATTCATTTGGAATTCTTCATCATGTTCTTCATCACTGCTACTTTCATAGTCCATAGGATTAGGACAAAGTTGACACTATGACACTCTATTCATTTGAAATTTTGCATCATGTTCTTCATCACTACTACTTTCATAGTCCATAGGATTATGACTAAGTGGACACCATGACACTTCATTCTTTTGAAATTCTTCATCATGTTCTTCATCACTGTTGTTTTCATAGTCCATAAGATTAGAAGTAAGTGGACACTGTGACACTCTATTCAATTGAAATTCTTCATCATTGTTGCTCTCATAGTCCATAGGATTAGGACTAAGTGGACACTGTGATACTCTATTCAGTTGAAATTCTTTATCGTGTTCTTCATCATTGTTGCTCTCATGGTCCATAGGATTAGGACTAAGTGGACACTGTGACACTCCATTCTTTTGAAATTCTTCATCATGCTCTTCAACACTATTGCTCTCATATTCTATAGGATTAGGACTAAGTGACACTGTGACACTCCATTCTTTTGAAATTCATCATCATGTTCTTCATCATTGTTGCTCTCATAGTCCATAGGACTAGGAATATGTGGACACCGTGACACTCCATTCTTTTGAAATTTGTCATCATTCTCTTCATCGCTGCTACTGTCATAGTCCATAGGATTAGGACTAAGTGGACGTCGTGACACTCCATTCTTTTGAAATTCTTCATCATACTCTTCATCATTGTTGCTCTCATAATCCATAGGATTATAACTAAGTGGAAACTGTGACTCTTTATTTATTTGAAATTCTTCATCTCGTCTTTCATCAGTGCTGCTCTCATAGTCCTTAGGATTAGGACTAAGTGAAATAATTGACTCTATTCATAGTGGAAGAATTTTTGTTATATTCATCAATATGAATAGAGTTGTTACGCGATGAAGATGTTAATGCTTCACAAAGCAAAACTTCACTATCAGAAGAATACATTCCCTTCAAATAGAAGAGGTTAAATGATATAAACACGGACTCTCATAATGATAATATATAACTTAAAGAATGAAAAATTCCCTCTAAAAATTTTCGCCAAAATTTTTCTCTCCAAAATTTTGTTTCATGTACTTCCCTGCATTATTTTCTTTTACAACTTATTGAAAAATTTTAACTGAAATTTTTTATGAAATAAATCTTTAAAATTAAAATTCTAAACTAAATCTTTTACTTAAACAAATTTATTGCTTAAACTATATAATATTTACTAAACAAGTGGTTTTTTTTTGTTTTTTTTCTAAACAAATTAATTTCACATTCATCGTGTAGTAAAACAATTCCGTAATATCCATTTTATCATAGTTTCTTATATCGCCATAGCAAAATAGACATTAGAATTTATAAAAATAAATTAATCCCACATTAACCGTACGATAAAACAATTTCGTAATTTTCCCTATATAATAAATTTCATTATCACTATTCCTCACATCACGGCAAGGTTTTTTGAGGTTCGTTAAAAGACTTGAAGTGAATTTGTGGAGAAGCTACATTGCTACCAACAACATATTCAACGGAGGATTATCGCATTTGAAAGGTTAGTTAATTTTTCTATTATGTAAATTTTTAAATTAAATAAGTTTAACGAAATTTAAATTTTTTTTAGAAGTTAAAAATTTTTGTGGGACAAATTTACCCACTATGTCCACAGTGGGCATGGTAGCCTCGATCATGCTCCCAGCGGCCCAACGGCCCGCTACCTCGGTTGGTCATTGGGTCATCATGGTGGGGCAGTGGGGCTGGCGCCCAACCCCCCACCCCACCCCGACAGCCCAACAGCCGGCTCGGGCGGGGGGGTCGTCGCCGCCGAGGCTGCGTGGAGTTGAGTGGGGTGGGGGGCCGGATAGGGCTGAGGTGGGTAGGGGGGCGGTTGTTAGGTCGTTAGGGTGGGGTAGGGGGATTGGGCCCAACTGCCGACCTGGGTGGCCGGCCGATTTCCAGGGCGGGGCGGCAAGGCGCTGTATTTTTTAAATTTTTTTTTTAATTGTTATGCTTTACAAAATTAATTATCATTTATTTATTTTTTGTAATTTATTGATTTATATGTGTTTTTTTCAGGAAATTACATCAAATAAGATTTTTGTGAATCTTTCTGGACCAAACACTGTTAAAGATGGATCTTCAAAAAACACTATTGAATGAACCAAACCTGAGCTGATAGCTACAAACCTTTCAAGTGCCTGAAACGATAAGAAGATAATTTCATAATGGAAGAAATCAAAAGAAGTGAAACTTCCAGTAGATGTTTGATATGTGAAAGAAAGAGAAAGACAAGATGTGCATATATATCTATATGTTTATATACTAACGATAATGGAAGTTATGAGGTGTTGAGAAAGGTCATAAACATGTGTTAAGTACCGGACAGTGAAGTTGTTTACATACTTACAAAACCGCCCAAGTCACATGAAATAATTAAATACAAGTTATCATATTCATTGTATGACATGAGAGATGTATCTAGAAAATTGGGTAAACAAATCGTAAATGAGATGAAACAAAATATCGTAAGTATTGTTATTTATATTTGTATTTTGTGTTCTTGTAACTATCTCATTATATTTTTATAACTTTATTTTTATTGACATATGATATTTTGTTTGGCAGAATTTTGTTGAAAGTTGTTCAATTATGTTGGGAGACATTCATTTCATAGATAATGATATTATGAAAGTTGTCAGCAGTTTCTACTCAGTGTCGGAAGAAGATATGGCAAACAAGCAAAATGTAGTAATTCGTGATGCTACAAAACTACATCCAAAGGAAAATAAATAAATAAATAAATAAAAATAAAATAAATATTGCCTCTAGTGGATAAATCTAGCAAAGGTAAACATGTTATTTTTTAAGATGAGGAAATTGAAAATGGCACTAAACAATATGTTGCCATTACTGAGGATGACATTAGAACTGATGTTAGAAAGGCGAAGAGACATAAAAGACCAAAAGTAACAATGCCCAAGAATAAATGCGTTGATTTATACATTCATTTGTATTCATATGTATACTATTTTTATTTTATAACTTACACATATATTTGTTATTTTATTAAAGTTAAGGAAGAATGCAAATGGAGCACCATATAGTTTCAGAACCTTTATTGAAAAAATTAAGATCGAAACACTGAAGAAGCAATGTCTTAAGAATATTGAACTTGATCCAACGTTTACTCATTTCATTTGGAATGGGTTTGACACTATTCAATATTGAGTAATACAAGGTGACTATGAATACATTGCTAAACTCATACCTAAAATGGATTATGCTTTAGTTATTGCAGATATTCCCCGTGGTTTCAATATTCCAAACATTGACTATGATAGTGACCCTTATACTTATCAAGCTCTTATTAAAGTGGTTGCAGGATTTCTAGAAGTCACATCATCACCATTAAGGAGATTTGTGACATTTCATTCAGACACACAATTGGCAATGTTATTGTCAAGCTTTAAGGGGAAAACAAACTCAAGGATGCAGCTTACATGGTAAGACGTTGAAAATGTATATTTGATTAATGTTAAAAAATTCATTTATTTACAAGTTAATTGAACTTTTGCTATTTCATGTTACAGGCAAAAGTCAAATCTTCTTAACCGTGAAGATCAACCATTTATAAATGATTTAAGTTCATTCATATTGATAGTTGAGCAAAATATGATAGCTATATGTCTATAATTTTTAATCGGTTAGATGGAAAGAGTCATAGCCAAGTACAGACTTATGATGTTATTGTGAGAAAACTAACATATGAAGACAAAAAAACAAAAGAAGAAATAGTTAACATTTATCAAAAACCACAATTATTGATTAACTGTCTTATAGACATATGTTCAAATGAAGGAGATTGGGTTCTAGATTTATTTTCTGACTCAGGTAAGTTTTATTATATGGAATTGCATTTCAATATCTTATTTCTTAATTTATATGTCATTGTACTAATTTACTTCATTATTTCTTTCGTGCTTGATAATTAGGTACAACACTAGCATGTTGTCTTTTGCATTGTCATTGAAAAAAGATCCAATATAGTGCAATTTTATTCAGCAAAGAATTAATGCTCTTCAATTTCTTCCAGATGAAATGCAAGAAATTTAGTTGAAGAAATGGGACTTTAGTGAATCACGTGTGGCAAAAAAGGCAAAGGAACCCCAACCACCATTACATGGAATGATTGGAAAGGCATACATTGGGAGATTCGCAGACATCAAAGATCCATTAGAAGAGGAAAAATAGCAAAATGAAGCAGAAAATATTGTGGAAGAAGACAATGATGAAACTCTAGAAGATGAAGAGTTTCGATTACGTGATATTGTTGATTAAATTTAATTTATGCTTGAAAATCAAGTTCATTTTTTGTAACTATTAATTAGTTATACTTGTAATGTTTTGACTTTGACATTTTATAAGAAGAATAAGCATTCAATTAATGTTGTTATGTGTTCAATATTTTTATTATATGATTTTCACATTAATTTTTATGTTAATCATTATTTTTTGAAAAAAACAATGATTATTATTATTTTTTGAAATTAATTCGTTAAAAAAAAACTATTGTTTAACCATTTTTAGTTAGAATTTTCCTATAAAAATTGTGATTTTGACATGTCATTTCTAACAAAAAATTATCAAAATGTGTAATTTTTTTGTTATATTTATGTTGAAAATGGTTATTTATATGTCAATTGTTAAAAATTATTGTTTTTTAGAGACAATTATTTCATGTGTATTGAAAAATTAATTAACGATGTATAAATATGTAAAATATCGACCTTCTTCTTTAAATATGCAAAACAATAAAAACCTCACTACCAAAAATATATATATATATGAAGAAGAAGACCACTTCAAAAATTGTTAAATTTAGAAAATAATTATTTACATTTCATATATTAGAAAAATTAAAGTAAAAAAAATCTTTTAAGAAAAGAGCATGATGCAGAATCACTACTTTTTTAAATCACCATGCAAACCACTAACATTCTAAAACGTAATGTACATGAATAAAAAAATAAAGTGCCAAAAACTATGCTCTAAAAAAAATGTGTTTTGCATCACCCCTTTTCAAAATCGGGTCACGTTTTTGCTATCTCTACGAAACGAGTAACAGTATCAATTCTCGTTTCAAAGTTTACATTGTTGAAATGAAATGACTTCCCTTTTGAATGTTTTGAGTGAGAGAATACAAATAATTGGGCCAATAAAATCACTTATGGAGGTCTCTCTTAGAACAAAGATGTCAAGAAAAGGTATAGTTTTGATTTAACTATATTTTAGATTCTTGGTGTTTTTGTTATTATTGAGATTGGTAGCTTGGGAGGTACTCCAAACCCTAGGGTACATGGTTGTGGAGGAATTTGTCCCACATGGAATTTGTGGCCAAGCGTACCCAAGCATGGGGTTTTGTACCCAAAGGATTGGGAACGAAACCAAGATGATTTTTAGGGGTTTGATCATGGAGGAAAGTGGACAAACCTAAAAGGAGCCTAGGGATCCCAAGAAAACCATGGAAGATTTTGTCAAATGAGGTTTTTTTTTTATGTGGCATGGGCTTGTGGAAAACATTTAGGATCGGTTGGAGTTTAGGAGAGCCCTAGAAGAGGGCTTGACGTTGCCACAAAGAATCATATAAATAAGAAAGATTGGAAACCTCATTTGGCATCCAACATCGCACTCTTTTCACATATGAAAGACATAGCAAGAGGGTAGAGTATATTTGAGATAGTAATAGCTCTAAGAGGCCTAGCGAAGGAGGGAAAACACTGAGTTTTGGTTCATTCTCTTAAGATTGTTTGGGTCGTATGTGAGCAAGAGTAAGAAATGTCAAAGGAGGAAAATTTTGGGCATAAATACGAGGATTCTCTCTGTCAATAAGGCCGTGAATTTTTGTGTGGTTGCAGGTAGAAGGAAAACCTTGTTTTGGAGGCTGAGTAACCTAGTAGGCCTTCCAAAACAAGGTCGCTTCTCTCTAAGGAAACAATGTAGGAATATGATTTGTTGGTGAGGGTTTTCTATGGTATATTATAGGTACAGGATTCCCAAGACAAGGTCATATACCTCATAAAGTACAGGCTCAGATCTAAATTGTTTTGAGGGTACTGCAAGACGTCTTCAAGGAGGAGTGCAAGATTGGAGGTCTAGTTTGGGATTGTTGTTTTGGCATATTAAGTGCAGTAAGGAGGGCTACTAGTAGGTGCCCATTGAGCCCTAGAGTGAAAGACTAGTGAAGGACTACAAGATTGCAAGTCAATAAACTCAACAAGAGACTATGACAAATGGGGATGAAGATAAGTATTGGGAGAATAACAAACAATGTAACATCCATACAAAATTTAAACTTATCTCAGAGTAGCCTATTCATACTTTAATTGATATTCCCTATTAAATTATTGAGGCATTTTCTAGTCAAATTGATATGGATTTGATATTATCAAGGTCTAGTCACATGGATTTAACATCAAAGACTCATTTTCTTGTGTGGTTTATATTGGTGTGATGCTTTCCAACCATGGTCACATGATGTTAAATTCAAGGATTTGCAGCAACCTACAAAATATTCCCAAGCATAATTTGCATTATGTTATTCTCAAATTTTCTCTTCATGTTTATTATCATATGATCTCTTCTTTGCTTTTAAGTGTTTCAAAGATTGGCTTACAAATGTTTTTATACTTGGAATATGTGAATAGAATACACTATCCAAGATAGATATGAATTGTCTCAGCTAGAGTTGAGTTTGATTGCTAAATATGTATGAATTTCTTAGAGATAATCCACATAGAATAGAAAACTCATCAAAAAAGAAGTTGTGCTACCATATACATTACCCTAGAATTTTAATATACAAATATATATTTACAATTAAAAAACAATGTTTATGATTCTATCCATCAAGATCATGACAATGAGAATTCAAAATGGATGGATCTCACACTATGATGAATATCATAATAGTAAAAATTAAGAATAAGTGGACTAAAGACAGCATGCCCAAGAACTACAAGAGAAGCACAATGTTTTTCAATTACAAAGGAGGCAAACACATGAATACAAAATATTATGTAACTACTCCTAAGTATACAAAATAACAACTTCTATAATTACATAACCTTCCTGGTCTATTCAAAACCCCATCTAACAGGGTTTTATTACACACTACCAAAGTGTCAACAACTAACATAAGAATATCAATAAGTTTTGTTTTATAGACTTCTGCTAAGGGCAACATGCCCTCCCTCTAGGGGCAACATGCCCCCTCTTGAAGTGGTCATGCCCTCAAACAGAAAAACGCAATGGTCTACATTATGTTAACCTCCCCATTTCTCCCTCTTGAAGAGATCATGCCCTCAAAAAGAAAGATGCAATGGAATGTACTATATAAATTCCCCTATAGCAATGTATGTTTCCATGAAATATTTGCACTCAAATGTTTATCAGGGAAAGCTAGCATTATACAATTGTTCGTGATTTTCATATATTTGTACATCCATTTGTTGGACACAGATTGTCGTTGATGTCAATATGGAAATATTCAAGGAAGGAAACAGAGCCAAAGAAGAGGAGCCACCAAAGGAGAAAACGACACAAAGAGCTGACAGAGCCAATGGAGGCATGCAAATAAGTCATCGGAGAACTTATGTGTATGCAGGTAACAACTACAAGCAGATCCATCGAAGCAACAGAGGTGTAGACAGAGCAAACAGACGACGCAGAAAGCCATCGAAGCAACAGAGGACGCAAACAGCGATCGGAGAGCTTATACGCATGCATTTAACAACTATCACATGTATGCGTGCAACTGCCACCACAGCGAACAGAACCAAAACAGAGCCATCAAAGGAAGAAGATTACACAATCGGGAGCTATCAGAGGCAAAACCCATCTATATATGCATTAACAGCTATCGCATCCGTTGCTACATCGCAAGCCGTCAAGCCCTGAACCTTTGTGATTTGCGATAGCGATTATCGCATCAGCATTTCGGAGCGAGTATCACAAGTGTGTAAGGCCTTGACCATATGCGACTTGCGATCGCCGATAGCGATATTGCATCGGACCTGACCCTGTGCGACTTGAGATCGCCAATAGCAATATCGCATCGGACCTCCGCCAAGGGCAACCCCCCGATTGCGATAAGGTTGCGGACCCGATAGGTATATTAACTTATGTTTATTGTTATATCGCATCCGATGCGTCGGGAGCGGAAGTCAGAAGTGTCAAGTGGACCATTGTGATCGCTAATAGCGATTATCGCATCGGGAATTTAGAGCAGAGGGAACACAGTGTTAAGCGGCCCTTTCCTTGTGATCGCCGATTGCGATAAGGTTGTGGACCTGACGAGAATATCAACTGCAGTTTATATAATATCGCGTCCAGCAGGGGAATCGGCCATCGGCAATCGACTGTGTTATGTGCGAACCTCCAAAAGCGGCGATTGCGATAAAAGGATGACGTGGCATAGGAAGCTAAAGCGAATGGAGAAGGGAAGCCAGAAGGTCGAGCGAGTGTTGAGGAAGCCGAAGCTCAAGCGAGCGAGGAGGAAGCCAAAGAGCAAGCGAAAACGAATGGACAAAGGCATGAGGATGTATAAAAACAAAAACAAAAAACAGAGAACGGGAGGTGCAGTTGTTGTGTTGAATACCCTGAGTATGAGATAGTGGAAGCAGTAGAGGCAAAACGGGTAGCAAAAGCAGCGGAAGCTGAATAGAGTGCAGCAGCATACTAGTGTATACCAAAGTTGGGTTGGAGCCCAAGAGGTTGGAGCCTCAGAATTGAACAGGACTGAAGTCATTGGGGGTAGGCGCTCCTAAGTGCAGAACCACTGCAAAACAGAGCTGATGCTCTGGAGGTTGGAGCCTCACTGAAGTCCAAGTTGGAGCTTGGCAACTAATTCACAATCAGATTTATACTTATATTGTATTTATTTCATTGTACTGTCTTGAGTTTTAATAAAAGCATTTATTTCGATTATTGATCTCTGTGTTCTGTGTATACATATACATATCTATATATGCTTTTGGCAATCACTAGAACAAAAAATAATAAATACTGATCCACCCCCCCTCTCATTATTTCCAACAATTGGTATCAGAGCGCAGGTTCTTCATACTAAGCCTAATAGCTTGAAGAAGGAACCGCAACCATGATGAGAAATCACGAAGCATCAAGAAGACCTCCTTTGTTCGATGGCACTAACTTTGGTTTCTGGAAGAAAATAATGACGTACTACTTAATGTCCCTTAGACCTGAAGTCTGGCATTTTTGTCAAAATGAATACCAAACGACTTCCACTCTTCCAACAGACCAAGACGACAAGAAAGCCTACATCGCAAATGCAAAGGCCATGAACTCCATCACTAGTGGAATCATTGATTCCGAGTTTACAAAAATCATGTACTGTACCTCTGCCAAATAAATGTGGGAGAAGCTAGTTGGCTTGTACGATGAAGACTCGAAAGACAAAAAGGCAAAGCTTCAAACTCACAGAAGACAATTTGAAAGCTTGAGGATGGAAGATGAAGAAGATATTGCAGCATACCTCCTCCAAGTAGCTGAAGTGGTAAATTCTCTGAAAGGATTGGACGAAAAAGTGGAAGAAAGTACCATTGTTCAAAAGGTATTAAGGTCTCTTCCAGACAGATTTGACTCCAAAATAAGCGCTATAGAAGAAGCAAAGGATCTAGATACCCTCAAAATGGATGAAATCCATGGAATTCTCACTGCCTATGAAATGAGGAAAGGTGGGCCAAGCTCCAAAGATGCAGCATTCAAGGCCTCAAAGTCAAAGAAAGGGAAAGAAAGGAATGACTATAGTGATGAGTCAGATGTGGAATCCGAATTGGCTCAGTTTGTACGAAAGGTAAAGAGAGGATCTAAGCTTAAAGGCAAGTATCCTCTTATCTATTTTAAATGTGGTAAAATAGGTCATTATGCAGCAAAATGTCCTCATAAACATGACAGTGATGATGAGGGAAATTCTAAAAGAAATGCATACAAAAAGAAAGGGTTCAATAAGAAAAACTTCTTCTCCAAGCAAGATGAGTCTGATGAGGATGAGTTTATGGTCATCAAAAAGAAATCAGATGAGGAAAGTGATCATGATGAAAGCCAAGAAGCGTTATTCATGGCACTCACAGATGATGATGACTCAAGGCTGTAAGGAAGTGTAGATGAACTATTAATAAGCGCCATTGAAGAAAATGAGAAACTACGGAACAAAATCATTTCTCTCAAAGTGGAAAACGAGGAAATAAGAAGGAGAGAAGATCTCTTGGAAGCAAAACTTAAAGAAAAAGAAGAGACCTGTGAGGAACGCGAGGCCGAAATAGTGTCTCTGAGAAAGGAGTTGGAGCAAATTAAAAAGAGCTGTAAAAGCTCTCAAATACTTGAGACTATTCTGAAAAATCAAAAACCTCAATATGACAAGTCTGGAATAGGTTTCAAAGGAGAATCCTCAAGCACTAAGAATAGTGTGAAAAGCTATGCCGGTGCACTCTCCTGCAATCCAAAAGATGAAAAAGTATGTTATCAAAAGTGCATCCCAGATCCCAAGAATGAAGAGAGAATTACTCCAAAGAAGAATGTGGAGTCGAATCATGGACACTACAGCAAATACAAACCTGTACTCCACCAAGGGTCCATCGCAAATCCAAAGGACGAGGGAGGAGTAATTCCCAGGAAGGAAATTGACTCAAACCGTGGTTGCCTCAAAACCATCTTTCTTGGACACTGCTTTCACTGTAAAAACTTCGGTCATCAAGCCAAACATTGTATGGCTCCCAGAAGTGAAAAGACAATGCTAAAGGACCGAGTAATCAACTCATATGCCCCCAAAAGGCAGGGACAAATCAAAACCTTCAATTCATTTGATCCCTTGACCAAATTTGATCTGATTTGCTCTTTCTGCTACAATAATGGACACTATGAACAAGGCTGCCCACTCAAAGGAAGAAAGACGAGTAGCAAGAACTCCAGCATGGACAAATGTGGCCTAGCTCTATTTGCTCAAATAATGGAAACCAGTGGTTTGTAGATAGTGGGTGCTCCAGACACATGACAGGAGACAGAAGGAAGTTTGTCTCACTGAGCAAAAAGGAAAGGAATGTGTCTTTTGGAAGTGGAACTGGCAGAATTGCGAGAAAAGGAACAGTTACTCTGATCAATGGAAAAGGAAAAGCTCAAGATGCTCCGCTGGTTGACGAACTCAAACACAACCTTCTGAGTGTCAGCCAAATCTGTGATCAAGGACATAAGGTTGTTTTCAGCACCAAAGATTGTGAAATAAGGAACTCTGCCTCAGGGAAACTTGTGGCAAAAGGGGTGAGAACACTAGACAACATTTACATTCTGAACAAGATTCAGGAAAATAAATGCTACTTGAGTCAGACAGATGAGAGTTGGTTGTGGCACAAGCAACTTGGACATACAAGCTTCGAAAATCTAATTAATATCAGCAAGATCAAAGTTGTACAAGACATCCCAAGACTGTTCAAACCAAATCAAGCAGTGTGTGGTCCATGTCAACATGGAAAGCAGACCAGAACCAGCCACAAGACAAAGGAACACTGTACATCGAAGACCTGGGAGATCATCCATGTTGATGTGTGTGGGCCAACTAGAAATCAAGCACTCCAAGGAGAAAGGTACTTTGTGTTATTTGTTGATGATTATACTAGAATGATGTGGATATATTTCATAAAGTATAAATCTGAAACTTTTGAGTGTTTTAAGCATCTAAAAGCCCTTGTAGAAAATGAAAAAAATGAAAAAATTAAGTGCCTCAGAACAGACAGAGGAGGAGAATTCACATCAAACGAGTTTAGTGAGTTCTGTAATATCCTTGCAATTAAAAGGGAATTCTCGGCTGCCAGAACACCTCAGCAAAATGGGGTAGTTGAAAGAAGAAATCAAACAGTCCAAGAAATGGCAAGAACAATGTTATTAGCAGCAGACTTACAACCTAAACTCTGGAGAGAAGCAGTAGGGATAGTTGTCTATACACTGAATCGAACTCAATTAAGACCAAATTATGAAAAAACCCCTTATGATCTATGGAAAGGAAGACCTGCTTCGGTGAAGTACTTCAAGATCGTTGGAAGCAAGTGCTTCATAAAAATAAATGATGGCTCACCAGGAAAGTTTGATTCTCGGGTTGATGAAGGGATATTTCTTGGATACTCTACACGGAGCAAGGCTTACAAGTGCTACAATTATCGACTGAAGAAAATAGTGGAAAGCATTGATGTAAAGGTTGATGAAGATCTTCCAGAAAGGGAAATTGAAGAACATGAAGATGACTCTCTCATTGAAGAAGAAGAACCTAAAGAAGAAGAAATAGATGAGGAAGAAGAAGAAGAAGAGGAAAGAGAACCACCTAATACCCCTTCAAAGATGAAGTATGTCCAAAGACATCATCCAGAAGAGCAGATCATTGGAGATAAAGATGAAGGTGTGCAGACCCAAAGAAGGATATCAATCACACCCAAGAGAAAATTCATTGCCCTCCTATCTATGACAGAACCAGAAACATTTGCAGAAGCAAGGATCCTCATTGGGTAAAAGCCATGGAAGAAGAAATGTCCCAAATTGAGAAGAACAAGACTTGGGAGCTGGTACCTCGTCCAAAGGACAAAAACATAATAGGAACCAAATGGGTGTTCAAAAATAAAATGAATGAGGAATGACAGGTTATCAGAAACAAGGCAAGACTTGTCTGCAAAGGCTATTCACAAATTGGAGTTGACTTTGAAGAGACATTTGCACCAGTGGCCCATATGCAAGCTATCAGGATGTTCTTAGCATTTGCTTGCTCAAAAGGATTCAAAATCTATCAAATGGACGTGAAATCAGCATTTCTAAATGGGGAACTCAAGGAGGAAGTCTACATGGAGCAGCCAGAAGGTTTTGATCTAACATCAGGAAAGGACTTAGTCTGTAAATTGAAAAAGGCTTTATATGGGTTGAAACAAGCTCCTAGAGCTTGGTATGCAAGACTGGATAACTATCTACAACAACAAGGTTTCAAAAAGGGAGTGGCTGGAAGCAATCTATACATAAAGACAGATCAAGGGAAGTTACTAGTTGCTCTTGTTTATGTCGATGATTTGATTTTTGCTAGTAATAATGATGAAATGAGCCATGAATTTTCTCAAAGCATGGCAAAAGAGTTTGAGATGTCAATGATAGGAGAGCTATCCCACTTCCTTGGACTTCAAGTATCTCAAACCAGAGCAGGATTGTGTATTTCTCAAGCCAAATATCTAAAAGACATGCTCAAAAAATATGGAATGGAGGACTGTGCACCCGTGAGCACACCTATGACAACAACCTGCAAATTGAGCAAAGATGATGATTCCCCTCTAGTAGATGCAACTCATTACAGGTCAATGATTGGAGCCCTTCTATACTTAACAACTACACGACCAGACATAATGCTAGTAGGAATGGTGGGAAGATTTCAATCTACTCCCAAACAATCCCATTTATTAGTTGTAAAAAGAATTCTCAGATATCTGAAGGGAACTTTTGATTTCGGTCTTTGGTACCCAAAGAACTCAACACTGACTGTAACTGCATACACCGACGTTGATTGGGCCAGAAGTATAGATGATCGGAAAAGTACTAGTGGAAATGCATTCTTCCTAGGAGACTGTTTGGTATCCTGGCTCAGCAAAAAACAATCATCCATATCATTATCCACAGCCGAAGCCGAGTATATTGCTGCAACAGACTGTTGTACTCAGATACTATGGATGAAGAAAGCTCTAAAAGATCTTGACATATGTACAGATCAACCAATTACCATCCATTGTGACAACACAAGTGCTATCAGTCTCATCAAAAATCCAATGATGCACTCAAGAACCAAACATATACCAATCAAGTATCATTTCCTCCGTGAGCAAGTAGCTGAACAAAACATTGTCCTGGAATATATCAGTACTAAGGAGCAGATAGCTGATATTTTCACAAAACCTCTTCCTCGAGAAGCATTCGAATATTTGCGTCAAAAGATGGGGGTTATTTCTTTATCATCACTCAAGTCCATTCATAAAGATGTAGCAGGACAGGGGGAGCAGTTTGACAAGGGGAGTCCATATGCATTCCTTTGCCATTGATGTCAAAGGGGGAGAGAGCAGAAGAATATTGCCATCAATAACAAAGGGGGAGATTGTTGGACACAGATTGTCATTGATAATATGGCAATATTCAAGGAAGGAGACAGAGCCAAAGAAGAGGAGCCACCAGAGGAGCAAATGGCACAAAGAGCTGACAAAGCCAATGGAGGCATGCAAATAAGTCATCTGAGAACTTATATGTATGCAGATAATGGCTACAAGCAAAGCCATCGGAGCAACAGAGGTGTAGACAGAGCAAACAGACGACGCAGAAAGCCATTGCAGCAACAGAGGACGCAAACAGCGATCGGAGAGCTTATATGCATGCATTTAACAACTATCACATGTATGCGTGCAACTGCCACCACACCAAACAGAGCCATCAGAGGAAGCAGATTACACAATCGGGAGCTATCGGAGGCAAAACCCATCTATATATGCATTAACAGCTATCGCATCCGTTGCTACATCGCTAGTCGTCGAGCCCTGAACCTTTGCGATTTGCGATAGCGATTATCGCATCGGCATTTCGGAGCAGGTATTACAAGTGTGTAAGGCCCTGACCATATGAGACTTGCAATCGCGATAGCGATATCGCATCGGACCTGGACCTGTGCGGCTTGCGATCGCCGATAGCGATATCGCATCGGACCTCCGCCAAGGGCAATCCCCGACTGCGATAAGGTTGCGGATCCGATAGGTTTTAACTTTTGTTTATTGTTATATCGCATCCGACGCATCGAGAGTAGAAGTCATGAAGTGTCAAGTGGACCATTTCGATCGCTGATAGCGATTATCGCATCAGGAATTTGGAGCAGAGGGAACACAGTGTTATGCGGCCCTTTCCTTGCAATCGCTGATTGCGATAAGGTTGCGGACTCGACGAGAATATCAACTGCAGTTTATATAATATCGCGTCCAACAGGAGAATCGGCCATCGGCAATCGACTGTGTTATGTGCGAACCTCCGGAAGCGTCGATTGCGATAAAAGGATGACGTGGCATAGGAAGTTAAAGCGAATGGAGAAGGGAAGCCAGAAGGTCGAGCGAGTGTTGAGGAAGCCAAAGCTCAAGCGAGCAAGGAGGAAGCCAAAGAGCCAGCGAGCAAGCGGAAACGAATGGACAAAGGCATGAGAATGTATAAAAACAAAAACAAAAACATAGAGAACGAGAGGTGCGGTTGTTGTGTTGAATACCCTGAGTATGAGATAATGGAAGTAGTAGAGGCAAAAGGGGTAGCAGAAGCAGTGGAAGCTGAATAGAGTGCAGCAGCATACCAGTGTATACCAAAGTTGGGTTGGAGCCCAAGAGGTTGGAGCCTCAAAATTGAACAGGACTGAAATCATTGGAGGTAGGTGCTCTTAAGTGCAGAACCACTGCAAAACAGAGTTGGTGCTCTCGAGGTTGGAGCCTCACTGAAGTCCAAGTTGGAGCTTGGCAACTAATTCACAATCAGATTTATACTTATATTGTACTTATTTCATTGCACTGTCTTGAGTTTTAATAAAAGCATTTATTACGTTTATTGATCTCTGTGTTCTGTGTATACATATACTATCTATATATGCTTTTAGCAATCACTAGAACAAAAAATAATAAATGTTGATTCACCCCCCCCCCCCCCAGTGTTTCCAACACCATTAACTCATATAATCATGTATGATTGACTCCATATGTATTAAGGTACTCCAGGGCAATGAGTCTAGTGTGACTAAAAAGTTTTTAACTTTTATTGTGTTAATAAGCACTAATATCGCAACCTCCTCCATGTATACATTCCCGAGATTTCTTTTACTAATGGTTGTCTGCGCAAAACGAAACAAAACTAAAGCACTAATATCATAACCTCCTCCCTGTATACATTCACGAGAATTTTTTGACTGATGGCTTCTCAATGCAAAACGAGACAAAACTAAATTTACACTTTCTATTTTTTTTTTATAGAGAATGCATGAAATCTTTTAGAATTTACAAGATGGCTCATCTACAATTAATGAATAACAATTCAAATGGTCGTTGCATCTATCATTTGTTTATAAGGAACATGTGATTATGAGTAAACCTTCAGCATTTGCAAGATGACTCATGAATAACGATTCAAACGATCATTACATCCATAATTTATTTATGCATATATGATTTTCAAAGCAACCTGCCTTCTCAAGAGTTAAAACGATAGTATTAGTGCATAGCCTTTCCACACTATTCTTTGTAAGATAATTCTTATATCCATCTTATCAATTTGGATCTCCTACATATCATTGCAGGTATATCCACTTTACAAAATAGACAGGGAATAAGCAGCTTTGCTGCTCATTTCACTTGTTTACCAATACCATTCATCCATATATATGCATTAGGCACTCCCACTTTTATTTTTGCAGAGTACCCTTGACCACTATTGACAATAATATTTAAAATTTTCGCATCTTTGTCTTAGACTCTGATATGTTAAGAAACTTCAAATATTTCACATCCAATTGTCATCCCTGCTGGCCTTCATTTGCTGTGGACACACTACAGAAAAGGTTGAACGGTTCACTAGCCTTGGGCCAAACAAATGTTGAAGAGGCTAAAGCGAGAGGAAAGAACATTAATCTTCATGGGCAGAGTAAAATCAGTATTATAGCCATTGCTGTTAAATACTACTTTAGGGTTTAGAAAGGCAAGTTGATTCCTCCAATCAAAAAGCTCTCGAAGGACAGCTTCAAAATGAAGCAAAGCATAGTCTATTCATTAAAGATTCACTTGAGCAAAGCATATACATGTTACAAAGTCCACCTGCACAGGCCAGCATAATGGAAATGAATAGGCAGTGAATACAACATAGATTTCATCCGCATGTGAATGGTGGGAGGTGATTCGCTGAACCAAATAAATGCCATACAAATACACCATTGCTTCTGAATCATCTAATTGTTTTCATGCCCAATATCAGGACTCCTCTAGTAACATCTCCAGATAATTGTTCACCAAATATCTCCCAGTTGACTGCACATCTAGTCTCTTCTCACTGGGTTCATATTTTCCTTTCCGAAGCTCGTAACGATAAGTCACAGCAGAAACAATGTAAGCTTTGTCTTCTATAGTGACAGATTCACCGCATTGCATATTCTGCAGGCATTATTAGACAATTTCACATGAGGTCAACATAAGGAAAATGCATCACATAACGCTAGCAAATAGAGCATACCTCTATAAGTTCCTTAAATTCAAGAACCTCACCGTAGGAAAGCAACGGATTCCCAAGTTCGTCGGAGGAGGTGTAATGTCAATCACTTTATATGGGTCACGATCCCAATTTCTTTCCCTTTTTCTACATAAGACTCGAACCACGCTGGGCTGCATTTTCGGCGAATAAGGAGATCACATTTTTAATATTGTGTCATTCCAATATCGGGTACACCATAGGAAACAAAAATAAAAAAAAATCCAGGAAAATACGTAGCTTTGGTAGCAACAAAAGAAAAGTACCGACCTGCCAAAAAGAAGTTTCTTTTCCATTCAATTTATCAAGTTTAGTGATTAGAACTGACTACAAACAACAGTTCAAAAGAAACAGAAATGCAAAGTTCTCTGGACTTATAAAGGTTGAAGTTTATTAAACAAGCTGAACCGGACTGCAATCGACCAGCTCAACCTGTTTTTGGCCTTTTCCGGTTAGAACCAGCCAATCAAACCAGTTTCAACCAGTTTTGTCCTGAAACACCTAAATCCTATTTCTGATCTATGTAATGATGCCTTTCCCACCCCCGCTTTAATTGCCTCACACCTTTTTCATTGTCCAAACTTGACAGCCAGTAGCGTTGATTCGGCACTATTCTTGTGCTGATTCGGAGAGCTTCTTATGCCGATTTGGAATGTTGATTTAGAGAATTGATTGGAGAGCTTCTTATGTTGATTTGGAGTGTCAATTTAGAGAATTGATTGGAGTGCTTCTTCGATCTTGCAGCTTCTCTTTTGCTAATTTGAAGAGTTCATTCAGATCTGTTCTTGGCACCGACTTGGAGCTGTTGTCCCACTGATTTCTAGCTTATTCAAATAGTTACGTAGTATGATTTGATTGTACACTGTAGCATAATTATTTTTTGGACTTTACAGAATATCAAGACAGTTGATTATGTGGTATGACTTGATTGTAAACTGTAGTACGGTTATTTTTTGGACACTAAAGGCCACTTAGAGAATCAATGTTTATATATTTTTAGTTCAGATATGTATTGCACCCATTGCCATTTTATTATATTCAGCTTTAGATGCCATATACATGAGAAAACATTGCATAATTGATATCTATATATATATATATATATATATATATATACACTGTTTCGATTCAATTCGTGATTTTGAAAATGACCAATTAACATTGACTCGAACCAGTTATAATTGAAAAAGATCATCGTATTTTGGCTAAGTAAAAAATCAACAACGGGAAACATAACTAAGGGAAACAATAAAAATAATAGTAAATAGTCAATATATGAGTTAATCACTCTTTAACATGACCCCATGAAATGGCTGCACGCAACTTATTTGGAACCACCATGAAAAGTTCAATTTGTTGGCTATAAGGGGCATGAATAAAATTGAACAGCCCTAAAATAGTAAAACCACATCTCATTTAATGGTCTCTTTTTTATTTGAGTAGTTTTCTGCTCTTTGCTTGATGTCTGTGGAAGAAGACTCAGAATTGTCTGGGACCTTTTCCCCTCTTGCAATCGTGTGCCTAGTTACAATTAGAAAATGTTGCATGGAACAACTTAAAAATTCTATTGCCTTGAATTATTTATGTACCTCAGCCAACCACATTAAGCTTTTGCAGGTGAGTTACTGAATAGAAACATACTTTGGGCTGCATCCTGTCTGCATTCCTCTGAGGATTCACAACAGCAGCAGTCATTCATAGTTTGCTGAGCTGCATCAACAATTCAAATTCAGATGGCTATACATCATAGGTCTGCAGCAGCAAATTGATGCTCACAAGGCCGCATTTCACAGGGTGCAGCTCAAGCAGATTACAGGGCCACTGATTATAACTGGCCACAGAACACTTAATTTTAGTTTGGTTTGTTCAAAAATCACTTGCACAGATTTTATGAAAAAGAGGCACTCATTAACTACTGTTTCAAGTGTAATACACCAGTTTTGACCCCTGAATTATGATATGTTAAATTGTGTATTATTTATATTATGTGGTTTATGTGAGTGTAGTCAGCCATGTAGAATGAGTTATAATGACCCCGTGTTGTAAAAACGTGATGTCTTGTAAAAATTCCTAGCGTTGAGCTCAAGACAAAGGCCAACTAATGAATGTGTATGAGTCCCAGTAGTAGGGTAGGATTGTCATGCGGTTGTTATGTTTTTCATGCTCTGCTTATGTCAGAAAAAACATACAAGAAAGAAAATGCATTAATATAATATCCACCAAAAAGGTTTCTTGAAGAAGCAACAAGGGGACTAAGATATCACAAGAGAGGAAAAGGAAAGGGGGTGTATGGGTGATTTGACCTTTACATTTGTCCTTTTGGAGGTGCTGCCTTGTTGTGCATGAATTATTCTATGATCGCTTGACTTTCAGTCATTCTTTTGACATTGCCAATGCTTCTTGTGAAGGGTGTACTACCAATGCAAGGCAAGCATTTATTGTGTAAATTCTTCGGTGAAAGCATTATTCAACATTGTTCATAGGTCACTCTTCCATTCACCAATTGGCACTTTTTCCCTCTTCTGGTTTAGGAAGAAATGTGAACCCTGTGGTTGTTATGCATGTTATGCCTACCAGAAGAGAATCCCATGAAATTGTGGCTGGTAATAGTCTGTGGAAGTTGGGGATTTGTCACCAAGAATATGAGAGGAAATGGGATGGTTCTGAAGGAAAACACATGGTTGGAATGTTCAGAACAGTTCAAGCAAACACCATTAAACTTTCTACCCTATTAGTGCTGCTCATTGATTGTTTTGGCCAAGTGTTTCTCCTCTAGATTACTCCCATAACACAACAAACAATTCTGCTACACTGAAGAGCATTGGAAACGAAGAAAATCCCTGGAAACTATTGAGCAAACAAAGGGAAGATTTTCCTTGTGTTGTATAGGGCAGTGGAAGAGATTGCCATGGCTGATTGATGGCTGGATGAGGACCTGAAGCACTCCATGGTGAGCAACTTGGCTACTTCATGAGAGTAATGGCTTGGTTTGAGTGAGATTAGAATCCTGTAGGAGCTTCCTTTGCCCTAGTGGTATCATGGTCTAGCTTGGAGGTGGAATCCATAGTTGATTCCTACATTTGGGTAGTGAATTGCTCCTCAGCAACTGGCTTGGTGGACTTCACTTGATTGCAGATAAAAGTTCATGATAAACTATTGGTGAAATGCTTAAGGTTTGTACTCTACTCTGTGATTTCATAAATTCAAATGGGAAATGAATGAATTCAAAATACACATGATAATTCTACTGCGTCTTTATATTTGCATACGAATATTGATTTTAATTGTTACAGGGTGAATCTGGTGTAAGAGTCATTTAGTAGAATAAGGGATTTCAAATTGAGTGCTCTGATGGCCAACGGAAGTACATCATCGATTGCTATTACAGCTCAACTTACAAAACTGGGCCAGTATGGGCAGTTTATATGAATTTTATGATAATTTTTATAGTTGCATACCAACTGTCTAACATAATGCCCCAGTGAAAAATTTATTGACTCGAATGGTCAAGGTGATGATATAATGATGGGGACTTGCAATCTTGGCCATCTTTCAAGCCTTTGGATTTGTTAATGAGGTGAGTCCAATGTGAATTCATAAGGTTCGGGTCCAAAAAGCATGAATGAACAAACCCATAGCTTTTCCACGAGATACATAGTTCAAGTGTTGGGAACACATACCACGTTTAATTCTGGAGGAGGTTGTGTTGTTCAAAATTTGATAAAATGGGGTAGTAATGTTGTATTCCATTCCAATAGAAGATGAAAGTTGGAGGATCAGTGTTGGCCGAATGGAATCAGAACAGAACTCAATGACTATGGCCTTGGATCATCCCTGGCAAAGACCAATCACTTGACACAATAAGCAAAAGCATCCAAAACCATAGAGTCCACATTGGGTGAAAATTGTAAGTTAAGGAACTCGTTCCTTCCTTCAAGAAATGGTTTATCATTTATGCATAGAAAGACTTCCGATATTTTGAAAGGGTCAATGGTCCAATGGATCAATGTTTCTAAAATTTGAAATGCCCTAACACCTCAAAATACCCTGATGGTTCAATCCATTAATAGTTCAAAAGATGGCCCATGTTCAAAAGAGGCCATGTGGACGAAATTTGAAAGACGCCCAATGGACAAAGTTTGAAAGACACCTAATGGCTGATGTTTGAAAGTGGGTCAATGTCCAAATTGGGTTGCTACTTCAAAATAGCCTAATGGCTGGTTGTTCCATATTGCTTCGATAGTTTGAAAGTCGCCAATGGCCTTAACTTCGATAGGGGGTCGATGGATGAGTTCGAAGTATGGTCGATGGTTGATGCATGGAAATAGGTGGAAATAGGCCAATATTCAAATTGGTTTGATGGACTCGGTTCAAATGAAGGCTGATGACCTTGGGAAAAAGGGGGTCAATTGCCCCATCTTTCGAAGTACCCCAATGGCCTGACATCTAATATTTGAAAGATATCAATGGCCTTAGTTCCAAAGGGGTCGATCCAATGGTATTTAAATTAAGCTCGATGGCCTTAGTTCCAACGACGAGTGGGCAATTTCATGATGTTCAGGAGATTGATGCCTTCATGTGAAGGATCTCAATGTTTGAGAAATGTGGCCAATGCCTGCATACCAAAGTAGCCGACGTTCAAATATCTCCAATTGTCAATGGTCCTAGTTTGAAATGATCCGATGGTTGAGTTTGAAAGGAGATTGATGCATGGAATATAGTAATCCTTTGAAGCGGCCTGATCTGATGGTTGAGTTTGAAAGGAAGTTTATGCGTGGAATATAGTCATGCTTTGAAGTGGCCTGATGGTTGAAAAGAGCCTGATATCTTCCTTCGAATGGGCCAATATTTTTTCTTTTTAAAACCATGGGAACCTATAACTAATTTGATTAATTTAGACTAGATCCAGGATCAAACTTACTAACTGCCACCATAACCCAGGGTATATCTAACAGCCCAAAAGACAGATATATCAATAAACTGTGACAAAGCAAGGGCCAATGCATCCAAAGGCACACCAGAGTAGACCTCTATGCTGGGTTCATCTAGACCTCTATCCTGGGTTCATCTCCCCTTCTAGCCTTATCATGATGGATCAACATGTTACTTAGTGGGAATTGAACCTAGGTGGGGAGAAGAACAAATAGTCCAACCAACTACTCAAGCTAGAACCCTGGACTGATATTTTGAAAGGAGCTTGATGTTCAAAAGGGGTTGATGCTTTTGATTGGTTTGACACTTGAAAGTTGAAAGTAATCAAATATTCGAAAAGGGGTCAGCCACTTCATCGAAGGGAGCTGATTCCATCATATAAAAAAGGCCTTCAACCCTGACAGCTAGTGATTGGATGCTAGGAAGAAAGAAGGGCACATGGATGCTAGGTGGGCAAAATTATGAATGACATTTTGCTACCATGTCAGCAAAAAAATGCATATATTGTTATAAAAAGGGGTTTCTGGTCATACAAATTTAGATAGAGCTAAAATTTTAGGTGGAACTTCACAGTGATAATGTCGATTAAAATGTCCGTGAACTCAAGTTCGCAATTTGAGCATTGAATTCATAGAAATTGGTAAAATGAAATTTTAAAAGGACGAGACCATACTTTCTGCCAGCAACTCCATTCATAATGAAATTTCATAAAAGAGGACCATGTGCATTATTTTCTGCTAATTGCAGCTGGCTCTGTAGACTGTTACTAGTAGTGAATGAGGATAGGAAGACACCTGTTGAGAAATTAGTGCAGAGCGGTCGTCAGCTCCCATGAGGTACCACTTTAAGAGGTGACATCAAGGACATTGATGGAAACCATATAGGTATGATGGGCCATGCCAATGTGATAGGAATTTTTAATAAGACTTCCTTTCATTATGTTGGAATCTGGATACCGTAAGTGTTCAATTAATTATGCTTGAACGCATAGATGTTATTGATACCAGATAGGGCATGGGAAAGGTAAGAAGCCTTGCACACATAAAATTTTCCAAAACCTTTTGACACATTCATGTGACAGAATGATGTGTTAAGCTAGTTATGAAAACAAAACCAAGGCAAGTGAATACTTGTGCCCGCAATTTGAAAAGGAATGCCACGTGTGAGACCATGTTGTTGTTGGGTTCAGGAAATCCTATATCTTTTCACATATATCCAATGGTCTCCTTACTTGCGTCGGTGTCCTATGCCATAACCTTCTTCCCTACTAAAATGTACTGGATGGGAAGTATTCCTCGGGGACTGTTTAGCAGAGAAAGAAAAGGCCTTCCCTTTGGTTGTGTTTGGTTGAAGAGGAAGGTGTCCAAATGGTCAAATAAATGTTGGTGAGGTGGTTGGATGACGTGTTGAGGTGTTGGAAAATCCCCTGAGCTTGTCATGGTCAATTGCATCACATTATGTTATGGTATTCAGTGTAATGCTAGTATGCATTAAGTGTATCTTGTGATTGTGCTAGTAAATGCTTCTGTTTGATTGCATCATGATAATGCAGGATAGTGATACCATTGCAGTGTAAAATAATTCATTCTGTAAAAAATGTTAACAGTTGAAAATGATTGAATTGTTGGTGTGACATAATGCTGAGATCATTTCTTTATTGTTAGCAATATAACGTGAAAAAATTGTATGCATGAAGACTCATGACTTGTTTGGCTAAATCAAAGCTTTGTCAATAAGGACAGAATGCAGGTAGAGTTATCTTGGATTTGAACATCACAGTAAACCCATATTGAAGGCTGGGTACTACCAGATGCAAAGGCTAGCATTATGAGAGGGATCTCATATTTGCTAAATATGATAACTTTATGAACAGTTTCACAATTCTGAATGTAATTTTAATGATAAAATCTCATGGTGATTGTATGTCTATGTTACAGGTGAGTTGACAGATCTGTCCAATGAGGACAAATGAAGGTATTTATAAACTTGAAAGCATGAGGAGGATGCTAGTGTGATGATATTAGAACCCTTTTCTATATCTTGATTGTCTGGAGCTACTTATTGGCTAGAGCTTGCTAGTAGGATGCCCCAGCAAGAGAACCCTGGAGACCTATACTCTTGTTGTCTTTGAAAGCCTTGGCAAATGGATTACCCAAGGCACTGTTTAGTAGAGGAGGATGTCTAAACCTAAGAGGGTTAATAGAAGAGGCACTCTTCATCCCTATAATGACCATGGAAAATGATGAATCTCCCAAGGGACTGAGCAGCAAAGAAGGAGATACCTGAGCCTGTGAGGGTCAGTGGCTATAAGGAAGAGGTGACTTGGATGAATCTATGAAGTAAGATTCATGGCATATGCCAACTCCTATCAAGAAAATATATTTTGGGCATATAAGAAAAAATAGAAGTTGAATCTCACCCATGAAAACGACGTGAAGCAAACATATACTAGGGCTGAATTTGCATGTCATATCCTGTATTCTAAATATATGTACTTCAGTTATGAATTTAGAATTCTTATAGATGGAATAATTGTTGCATTGAAATGATTATGACATGCATGCATTCCTTTAATGATTGCTATAGGCATATGCAGAAATTCTAAGGCCTTGGAAGCATCTCTAGGTAGTGAAAGGAATTATCATACATTGATGTCCAAGATAGCTAGCAAAGGCATGTTTGCAATGGGGAGGATAGCATTGTAGATGCAACTAAAGAATGAAGACATGGTCTCATTGCTTGAAAGAAAGGTTCACCAAGGATGGTGTTATTCCAAAGGTGAGGGGAATGTAAAACCCCAGTGTTGACCACTGAATTATAATACACTGAATCACATATTATTTATATGGTGTGGTTTATGTGAGGGAAGTCAAAGCCATGTGGACTAATTTATAATGATCTTGTGTTGTAGAAATGTGAAATGCATTTTAAATATCCGTAGTGTAGAGCCCACAGCTAATGTTAAACTACTGGATGCATACGAGTCCCAAGAGTGGGCAAGAATTGTGGTGTGGTTGTTATGTTCTTCATGGTGTGCTTATTCTATGAAAAGCATGTATAAAAGAAAATGCATTAATATAATATCCCCCAAAAAGGTTGCTTGAGGAAGCAACAAGCCCGGGACTATTATACCACAAGAGGGGAAGAGGAAAGGGGTGCATGGGTGATATGATGATTTGAAATGGCGCAGATTAGTAATGTTGTGCTAATTCCCCATTCAGAATAAAACCCAAGATGCTTATCAGTTGCTTATAAAGTGCTTAAGGATTCACCATGTTTGCTTAATTAACTGATTCCCATGAGAGTTTCTTATGTAAATGTTATAAACAATTTAACATAAAACATATGCTGAATAGCAGCAAAAAATATCAAAATACAACACACAACATAGAGATTTGATGAGGAGTTCACCCTTCCTGGGCTACGTCTCCTTGGTCCAGCTTCCAATGCTTGGCCTCTCTATTATGCTCAAAATTACAACAAAAGTGTGTTTACAATGCTCAAATGCCTCTGAAACCTGTCTCAATGAGTTCGGAATGCTCAAAAATGGCTATGTAGCCTCTTTTTGCATCCAATTTGGATAAGAACTGAAGAAGTTATGACTTCTCCTAGTTCTCCCACTATTTGTTCCACAAATTGCTCCAAAACCGACATAATCCCACAAATTCGCTCCAAAATCCGCTAACTGAGCGAGAATTTGGACGCACCATGGGCCATAACATATTGGCCATATCGCAAATCACAATTGGCAAGTACCGGCGGCTTAAAGTCTATGAACATGGTGGAAATGTACGATTTGTGCGATGCGATATCGGCGGACCCGATGGGAACTTAAATTGTGGCTCATAAACGTATCGCGTCTAGGAACTATCGCATTTCGCAATCAGAAATCAGCACGGGAACATTAATCGGTGATATCGGCAGACCCGACAGCATATAAACTGTAACACATAACATATCGCGTCTAGGGTCTTATCGCTCATCACAATCAGCGAAGAACCAATTGTGGTCCTAAGCGGAACTTGTTTCCTGCGATATGCGATTGTGAAATCGCATTGCAACCCAACTTGCCAAGAGCCGATTTCTGTAATACTTGTCCATCTGCGATATGCGATTGCAAAAAGATCGTATCGCAACCTGTTTGTGTCTGGGTAATTCTTAACACCTTTCTACCTACGACTACGATATGCGAGTGCCAATGGCAACCTACCACTTGGCGCCTCCTTATTTGCTGAGACCTTTGCCACGTCATCCAATCTTGCCATGTAGACAAGTCAAACTTGAACTTTGAATTGCTCTAACTTTTGCATATGAGCTCGGATTTGAGTGTCGTTTGCACCGTTGGATTCAGAATGACGAGCTCTTCGATCTGAAACTGGGTTTGACAAAATTCTGACACTTTGATTTTTTAGCATAAACTTGAGCACCTGATCACTTCTCCCCATTGGAAGCCTTTTGGACCCCAAAATATTATATTCAGTTATTGAACAGATGAGGGTATTGTTCCCTCACCTTCCCCTCTTCAATCCATTTGGGCCTTTGATGGATTTGTACCTTTGAGACCCACTCGAAGATAATCAAAATTTCCCCTCTTTGGTGACCTTGTTCTTCTATCAAGCATGGTGTCTTGCTAAAACATCAAAAAATTCTAGAGAAAAATCTTCAATTGATGGAATCTGTACACTTTCTCCTTAATCTTCAATCAAAGGAGGCTCATACAATCTCAAATTTTCAACATTAACAACAAAATAAATTTGCATATATGAAGGCAAATCAAGCTTGAAAGCATTATTACCAATCTTTTCCAAAATTTTAAATGGACCATAAAGGATTGGTTTCAACTTTTTACCTTCACCTTGAAGCCTTTCCTTGTTAATTTATAGCCAAACTTCATAACCTACTTGAAACTGATGATCCACACGATGCTTATCATGCCTTGTCTTATACTTGCCTTGACTCTTTTCTAGTTGTTCTTGAATTGTTTGGTGAATCAACTGAATTTGCTCAATGAATTGCTTTGCTTTGTCTATGGCGCTATGTCCATCTACAGCTACATCTTTCTCAAAGATGAAATCAAAAGGCGATTTAGGCAAATAACCAAGACATGCCTCAAAAGGCAAAGTTAGAGTAGAAGAGTGTTTTGCATGGTTGTAAGCATGCTGAATATAATGCAACTGTTCATCCCACAACTTAGGATGTTTGCTGCAATATCCTCTTAGGAAATGAATAATTGTCATGTTAACCACTTCAGTTTGACCGTCTGTTTGCAGATGGAAGGCTGTATTTTTCTTCAACTTGGTGTCCATCAAGTTCCATAAACTTGACCAAAAATTCCCAACAAATCAGGGATCACAATCACTTACAATAGAAGTAGGTAATCCAAAATGAACTCATACATTTTGAAAGAAAATTTGAGTTGTTTGTTTAGTTGTAATTTGTTTTTTACAAGGCATTAGTATGCACATCTTGTTGAACCTATCCACAACTACATACAAATAATCATGACCTTTTCTTGATAAAGGAAGACCTCCTACAAAATCCACAGAAACACTCTCCCATGGATGTGAAGGCAATGGAAGTGGTGTATACAATCCTAGTTTCCTATTACTAGGCTTACTGACTGTATACAATGAACAACCTCTGATAAAACATGACACACTTTCAAGCATACGAGGCCAGTAAAAATACCTCTGAAGATTTGCCACTGTTTTACTTACACCAAAATGTCCAGCGATAAGAGAAGTGTGTGCTTCCCTTGTGACATTTACTCTCTCTCCCTGTGGAACACAAAGTTTTCTCAAATGATACAACAGATTACCATGTACATGGTAGTCTAATTCCTCAACTTGGTGGCCTTGACTCAAGTTTGAATATACCTCTTGAAATTCAGTATCATGTGCGTATTGTTCAACATAACTTTCAGGCAAAACAGAATTATTCTTGCGCAAAATGGCTACATTAATAACTGGTCTAGAAAGCATATCAGCAGCTCTGTTATAAATACCTTTCTTGTACCTGATTACCAAGTGGAATTGTTGTAAGAATCCCATCCAATGAAAGTGCCTTGATTGTTGCAATTTTGTTTGAGATTGCAAATATTGCGAAGGTTGATGATCAGTGTGAATAATGGTTTCTTTACCCATCAAGTAATGCTTCCATTTCTTCACACTTTGCACCAATGCGTAAAGCTCTTTATCATATGTAGTATAGTTAATAACAGCACCATTAAAAATCTCAAAATGAAATGAAATGGGCTTACCATGCTCTAAAAGAATTGCACCCATGGCATAGTCACTTGCATCTGTTTGTATTTCAAATGTTTGTTTCAAATCCGATAATGCTAAAATTGGGGTTGAACTAATCTTTTGTTTTAAAGCATCAAATGTTTTTTGTTGTTTGCCTCCCCACTGGAAAACAACCTTCACGTTGGTCAAAGCATGTAGTGGAGTTGCTATGCAAGAGAAATTGGCAATGAACTTCCTCCAATATTGCGTTGCTCCCAGAAAACTCCTTACTTCTGTCACTGATTTGGGTATTGGCCAATTCACAATGACCGACACTTTAAAGGGGTCAATCTTCAGCTCACCTCCTCCACTATGTGGTCCAAATACACTAAGGAAATCTTCCCGAATTCACATTTAGACATCTTCAGAAATAACTGTTATTTTCTCAAGACATCCAACACTTTCCTCACATGCTTGACATGCTCTTCTCGTGATTTGTTGAATATCAAAATATCATCTAAATAGACAATTACAAACTCATCAAAAAAGGATCTTAAAACATCATGCATAACTCTCATGAATGTAGATAGAGTGTTGCAAAGACCAAAAGGCATAACCAGCCACTCAAACAATCCCTGTTTGGTTTTAAAAGCAGTCTTCCAAATATCCTCCTTGGCTATTCTAACTTGATGATATCCACTTCTCAAGTCTAATTTAGTGAAATATTTTGCATTCTTCAACTAATCTAACAAATCATCTATTTTGGGCAGTGGGTATCGATTCTTTATAGTAATTTTATTCAAAGCTCGATAATCTACACACATGTGCTAGGTTCCATCTTTCTTGGGTACCAAAACAATTGGTGAACCAGATGTGAAGTAGAGGGACGAATTACACCTTTATCTAACAATTCTTGGACTTGTTTCTTAATTTCTAAACTTTCCAGAATTGACATTCAATACATACCGATGTTTGGGAGTGGACAGCCTTGTTGTCGCTGAATTTCGTGCTAAATTCCCCTTTTTGGTGGCAATCCCTTTGGTTTTTGAAACACATCTCCATATTGATTGACCACATCAACCAATTCAACTTTCAACATCACGTCACAGCCTGCAAAGGATTCATGCTCTGTGTCATTCTTCTTCTTGATCATAAGGAGCATAAGACTCTTGCTAGAATTGACCAGTCGCTTCATTTACCCTGCGCTTTCCAAAGACAGCTTAAGCTTCCTACAATGGGCTCTCACAATATACTCCACTCTGTCTTTGAACAAATGATATTTGTTCTCAAATCTATGGAAAATGGCTTTCCTGTCATACAAATACAAGCTTCCCAACACAATTCCAGAAATATCCAGCAGCACTACATTTAATTCGACTTCATCAACGAAATTTGCAGTAATTGCGAACCTGAAAACGCATTTCCTTATGACCTGAAGATTTGCATCCTTGGTTATCCAACCCAACGGATACGGTTTATGATGAGGCATGGTTTCCAAATTCAATTTCTTGACCAAGTCTGTAGAAATTAAATTTGCCTAAGATCCACTATCAAACAGCGTATCAATCTTGGTGTGTTTGGAAATCGGATGTGAAACAGCTCAATTCGATTTCCCTCATTTGAAACGATGTTGGAGTTATTTGTTGCACTAGTGCTTGCCACGGCTTCCTCTTTTCTTGCTTTTGCCACGGCTTTTCCCTTAGTGAATGTGGTTGCAACCTTTGATTCATCACTTGAGTCAAAACCCAAGTCTTGTTGTACAACAGGGTTTGTCTTTTGTTTCCCTTTATTGTTAAATTTCTTCAGTCGTAATTCAAGATGAAGCTTCCAGCAATGCACTTCATCATGACCCTCTTTGGAACAATTCTTGCACATGGGTTTCTCCCCTTTTTCTTAACAGAAGCATTTTTCTTCTGCTTTCCTTTAAAATTCTTTCCTTTTCCACCACTCTGGAATGGCTTCTTCTTACCTTCTTTTTATACATTTTTCCCTCTTGCTTCGAAGTGTGTAGCTTGAACACAGACCTCATCAAGATTCGTGGGATTAAACATAAGAATGGAGTGTCAAAGATAGCTATGCAAACCTCCTATATATTTCAGCAAAGTATCTTGTGACTACAAGTCTACTCCTAGCATAAGAGCTCTTCTCCTAAACTCTTGCACATTTTGGCCTTTTAACTGTCTGAAATTTTGCCAATTCATGATAGGTTTTTGCATATGGGCTAAAGGGTAGAATTGTCTTTTTATAGTAGCAATGAAATCAGACCAAGTAATAGAGATCTTACCATTTTTTGATCTCGTCTTGAGTCCTTTCTTCCCACCAAATGAGTGTTGCAGCCTCCATTCTCAATGAAGCCAACTGAATTTTGATATCATCCTCTTGAAGATTTTGAATTCTACAATACACCTCCAACTGACGAATCCAGTTATCCAACTTTTCTGCATAAAGTTCTCCATTGTACATAGGCAACTCAAATTTAACATCAAGCTTTAGAAAAGGTGATTTACTAGTTCCTTTTGTAGAATGATGATGAGTATGAGTAAGGGTTGTATTAGTGGAAGAGTGTGAAGATGCTTATGAAGTAGAAGATGAAGAAGATGGTGGAGAGGGTGGAGGTTTGTCTCCATTCCCATTACCTCCTCCTAAAAAACCTTCTCCTTTGGGGGGTTTGGAACTTTCTCCTTGCAATTTGCTATTCCTCTCTTCATAGAGGACCTTCACCATCTATATCAAAGAAAGTCTTTCTAAAGGTATTCTCATCTTCTGTCATGGTAGGTTCTCCTTCATGAGACACAGTCTCTGAAGACTCAACTACAACTTCTGCAATTTGAGGATGTACTAGTGTAGAGGAATTTGGCAACCTTGCTCTTCTTCCCCTTGAGCCAACTATAGGGCTTTCAACCAACTTCCCTTCTCCTCTTTTGAGTTTTAACCTTGTTAGCATGACACAAACTTGCAAACAATTAAATCCTTCTTTCACAAAGCAAATCTAGTAAGCAAAAATCAATGCTTCGATACCAACTTGATCTGAAATGGAGCATATTAGTAATGTTGTGCTAATTCCACATTCAGAATAAAACCCAAGATGCTTATCATTTGCTTATAAAGTGCTTAAGGATTCACCATGTTTTCTTAATTAATTAATTCCCATGAGATTTTGCTATGTAAATGTTATAAACAATTTAACATAAAACATATGCTGAACAGCAGCAAAGAATATCAAAATACAACACACAACATAGAGATTTGATGAGGAGTTCACCCCTCCTGGGCTACGTCTCCTTGGTCCAGCTTCCAATGCTTGGGGCTTTCTATTATGCTCAAAATTACAACAAAATTGTGTTTAAAATGCTCAAATGCCTCTGAAACATGTCTCAATGAGTTCAGAATGCTCAAAAATGGCTATGTAGCCTCTTTTTGCATCCAATTTGGATAAGAACTGAAGAAGTTATGACTTCTCCTAGTTCTCCCACTATTTGTTCCACAAATTGCTCCAAAAACCAACATAATCCCACAAATTTGCTCCAAAATCAGCGAACTGAGTAAGAATTTTGCCACGTCGCAAGCCATAACCTGTCAGCGATATTGCAAATCGCAAATCGCAAGGACCGACGGCTTAAAGTCTGTGAACATGGCGGAAATGTGCAATTGTGCAATGCGATATCGGCAGACCCGACGGGAACTTAAACTGTGGCTCATAAACGTATCGCGTCCAGGTACTATCGCATTTCACAATCAGCAATCGGCGCGGGAACATCAATCGGTGGTATTAACAGACCCGACGACATATAAATTGTAAGACATAACATATCGTGTCCGGGGTCTTATCACTCTTCGCAATCGGTGAAGAACCAATGGCTATCTTAAGCAGAACTTGTGTTTCCTGCGATATGCGTTTGTGATAACACATCGCTCCCAACCTGCCGAGGGCCGATTTTCGTAATACTCGTCCATCTGTGATATGCAATTGCAATTAGATCGCATCGCAACTTGTCTGCGTCGAGGCCGATTCTTAACACCTTTCTGCCTGCGACACGATATGTGAGGACCAATGGCAGCGTGCCACTTGGCGCCTCCTCATTCCCTGGGACCTTTGCCACGCCATCCAATCCTGCCATGTACACAAGTCAAGCTTGAACTTTGACTTGCTCTAACTTTTGCATACAAGCTCGAGTTTGAGTGTCGTTCGCACCGTTGGATTCAGAATGATGAGCTCTTCGATCTGAGGCCGAGTTTGACAAAATTATGACACTTTGATTTTTGAGCATAAACTTGAACACCTAATCATTTGACCTTGACACTTATCCTTTGGAGGTGCTACCTTGCTTCCCATGCTTGATTCAATGCTCCCTTGACTTTAGTTGTCCTTTTAGCACTGCCTTGTGTTTCTTGGGAAGGTCATATTACCCATGCAAGGCAAGTATGTATTGTGCAAGTATGGGTAATGAATGAATTCAAAAAATGCAATGATAATTCCATTACATCATTATGTCTGCATATGAATTATGTTTTTATATAACTAGTAGAGGGTAAATTTGGCCTAAAAATTCGTTATTAGAGGAAAGGTTTTCAAATTGAGTGCCTTGATGGCCAAGTGAAGTTGGACCACAAAATCTAGCAACCTGGTGCAAAGCCTCACTAAGAACTCCAGATTAAGGGCAACAATGGGATCAACCATCACTGTCACTTTAGTAATTGTTCCCCTACTGTTTTGTGGATCGCTATTATCCCCATAAGGGAACCTTCCCCATCAGATCTTGAAGATTAGATAACCTAATAACTCCAAACTAAACACCCTCAAAAGGTTTTGCTAAATAAAACACCCAAAGATAATATTCAGTAAAGTAAGGCCCTAGGTGAGGTGAGAGATAATTCAAGGTAATGAGTTCAAAAGACCTATGGCTAAATCTAGAGGGTTTGAATCAATGTTATCAGACTTGGAATTGGCAATAAATCGGCGAGGAAAAAGGTCGAAGAGTTTTAATCGGATTGGGAAAAAAATGGTGAATTCAATAAATAACAATATACACATATATTGAATTTAAAAAAAAAAAAACAAAACAAAACAAAAACATTCTCATTAATATTCGATAAAGCCATGTCCAAACAATGCATAATATCAAAAGATGTCCAAAATATCATGAATGAATAAGTATCTCATATATGTTATGAGTCCAAACATGATCCAAAGTACTGAGTCTTGACTCCTAACCAGTGACTACATACTAATCAGAAAAAAATCCGTAACTAAGAGTCTAAGACTCTTAAGAGTGAGAACTAGAAGTGATTCCTCCCACTCCTTCGCTTGCTTGACTCTCAAAGTTCTACAAGTCATGTAGGCTTAAAAGAGGAGCGTCCTCTAATTGGACCCATTCTGCCGCATTTTTTGTTTGCAAATCTATCTCTTCAAGGTTGATAGGTGAATGATCCAAACCTGTCATTATCATGAAACATTGAAATGTGAATTAAAGATTGACTTTGAACTTTAAAGTACGAATTAGATTATGAAACCTTCAAATTCAAGCTCTCACCTAGTATTTGCTTGTTGCGAAGTCGTAGATTATAATGGACAAATACAAGGTCATTTAAACGTTTTTGTGTCAATTGGTTGCGCTTCTTAGAATGTATTTTCTCAAACATGCTCCAGTTGCGCTCACAACCTCAAGCACAGCATGCTTGGTTTAAGATTCGAATGGAAAATCTCTTCAAATCTGGCATATCACTACCAAAGTTTTGCCACCAAAGACCTAGCAAGTGGCAAAGGTTTGTGAGTAGAAGTACTAAATACTAAATAGTAAAACTTAAAAAGACAACAAAACTTAATAAGACATTTAACATACAAAATAAAGTTTAAACAAATTTAATGAATTGATGAAGCCTGCAAGCCTCAAAGGGTACCTCGCAACATCTTAGACCTTTCTCATATAGCACTGGTATAGGCAAACAATTTAGATGGCACCCTATAATCTTGTCGTTAGGAAAAGACACGACTTCGGAATTCTGGATCAAGGAACCACCTTTCCATGCATGTCACAAGTCCTCTGCCAACCTCCCCATCCTCATTAAATTTTCTCTTATCATAAAAATATTGTGGGTTTAAGAAGTACCCAACAGCATGTAGGGGGGTATGCAATTGTCTATCCCAACATGCAGCAATAGTATCCCAAAGTGGCATATACTTTGCCTCCTCATCCCCATATCTTATTTTGATGGCCTCCTTTTCGAGATACATCGCCTCATAAATGTAACCCATAGCAGGTTTGTTATCATCAACCATCCTGAAAGTTCAAGCTTTCAAATTTAAAGAAATATGAAACATTGAAAATAAAAATAAAAAACTTGAAATGAAATTTTAAAAATGAAAAAGTTAAAAGACTTGAAGTACCTGAAAACTCTAACAAGGTACTTTGTCACAACCATAATCTCTTCGGCATCTTTCCATAAACCATCATTAAACACAAGTGCAACAATTTCAATGCCTTCAAGGACCTTGGAATGTTTAGATGCCATCCACTCAAGTCCCAAGAACATCCTCTTCAGATTTATCTTTTGCTCAACCACAAATTGCGAAGATTTTAAATTTGTTGCAAATCTAGTCACTGCAGGTTGAACAATTTATTTACCTTCGGTGTATTTTCTCATGGTGCTTAGGACAATAGTGTGGTTGTATAGGTATTTGGTTATGGATTTTGCCTTCTCCACAACCTCATGTATCCAATGAAGCTCACCAACGTCCTCAAGCATTAAATCTATGCAATGGGAAGCACAAAAGGTCCAAAAGATAGTGGGGCCTAATCTCAAAAAGTCTACCAACAGCCATATAATTAGCTGCATTTTCGGTGACAATTTGTACAACATGTTCTTCTCCCACTTCTTGAATGACTTCCTCCATCATTTCACAAATAAATTGGGCAGTCTTAACCTTGTCTGAAGCATCCACTAATTTGAGAAACATTGTGCTTACTGGACAAGATACAAGGATATTTATTAAAGTTCTATTCCTTTGATTTGTCCATCCATCACTCATGATGGTGCACCCTGCTTCTACCCATGATGAATGAAACTCATATAGCACAAGCATGACATCTTCAACACTCTCTAACAACAAATCTGTCCTAAGGCTCTTTGATGAAGGGGCTTTGAACTCTGGACCTGCAACAACAACTGCATCAATCATAGCTTGCTAATAAGGACTTCTGGCATAGTGGAAAGGTAAGTCAAAATAGTACGAAAAGTTAGCAATGGCCTTCCTTGCCTGACTATGGATATTTTTTTTCCAACCAATGGCATCCAAGGTAGGTTGGGAACCGGGTTTTGTGCGGGGGGAAAAAAAGGTGTTTATGTTTCCACCTCCAGTGTCGAACGAAGGAGGATTCATTTGGCCTTGAGTTTGACTTGGACTTGGAGGCATGTGTGGGAAACTTGGGAACAACATTGAGGATTCAACACAGGGAGATGACAAGGGGGTAGTGGAAGAAAAACCCTCAACTCCAAGAGTTCCTATTTCACTATTTTGCTTTGCTTTCTTCGCATTATGCTGACGCAACATATCAATGGCCAAGGTTGCTTGGTGTTTGACATTTTTGTCAACCTTGTTGCAGAGACCTATATCATGGCCAGGTATTTGTGCAAGGTGGAACTTGAATCTATATATGCCTCCACTACATTTCGCTTTGCAAAATTTACAAAGGAGCTTGGCGTCTCTAGGAATCTTGTCACAATAAGCCTAAGCAAATTCCTTCTCCCTCAGCATTGTTATTGTTTTGGACGTGTTTAAATTGTGGCTTCTGTTAAGATTTGGAGTTGTGCTTTCAATTTAATTTGGCTCCTGTAAAAGACAATAAAAAATAAAATTAAAATGCCATAATACTTTACAATAAAAAGGGTTGGTTTTAAAGGATATGAGGTTTTGTTAAGGATCAAAGAGGACTCTGTCCAGCAACACAAGCACATTTCGACCTAATATATCATTATGACCTTGAAACACAATTAGGTATATATGAGGAAATGCTACCTAAAGGAAATACTATTAGCATATATTGCATTGTAATCTTGAATTTGCAAGTTCGTTTAGCATAAGATAACTGAACCAATACATCAATAACAGATTTTGGAAGCACAAAAATACCCAAAGTTGTGAATGCATGTTTAAAGCCTTTGGAGTTGGCAAGACATCAGCCAAGGAAGGAATGTTTGATGACTTGGTCGGGGCCCGGTGGTTGGCATAAAACCATTTCTTAGTGCATTTTTAAAATCTATTTAAGCCCCATTTATAGGGTTGAAAAGTCACAACCAAAGGATGCTTCAGTGAAACTTGAAACCTCAATGGCACAGTGAAACCCACAATATTATCTATAGCAGTATGGATAATAGTCTCTCCTGGCATCACTCCCATTGGTTTTGTAGCCATATTCATCTCAACAGATTATGTAGCAATCTAAACATTAGAATTTAGCGGAATCTGTAACAATTTATAATTCGACAAGTTCTATAGCAGTTTCAATTTCCTAGTATTATAATAAAGGCCAACCACCTAACTCATTTATTTGTAACAGATGGGGTGTATCAAATCAAGCATAACCAATTCCACTAAGGCCCCTAACTAACATGATTCCTTCAATGGCACAGTGAAACCCACAATATTTTTCAAACATTTGATTGCTGAATAGTGAGACTTGACATTGAAAACAACATTGAAACTTCAATATAGTAATATACCTATTATTTAAGCTTAAGTGCCAATGTACCTCAATTGTTGAACAATGAAGCAGCTAAGCCTGAAGGTAACACTATAACACACGTTGAAGGTGACGCACGACTACTGTAGGGCCGATATGGAGTCTGGACAAAGCACAGTGCACACGCTAGCGATTCCCTGATATGGAGTCTAGACTTAGGCTCACGCTGGCGGTTGCCCGATATGGAGTCTGGACTGTGCAATAGTGAGTAGTGAATTACTGATTGATTACTGAAAGTCTCATCGTATGAGTTGCAGGCTTGAAGGTCTCGGTGTATGAGTTGTGGGCTTGAAGGTCTCAGCGTATGAGTTGCAGAGTTGATTAATAAATTTTGGAACGACTAACATTTAGTTTTTAGCAATGCGGCATACTTAAATTTTAAAAACAAGTGCTCGTCGAGTCAAGCCTAAAATCGAATAAATCGGGAATTAATCGCAGGATCGGCTTTAATCGGAAAACTCATGTTGACCACAAGTCAAACTTGGTCAACGCAAGTTTGACTTGCAAAGATTCGAATCGAATTGTTTGGAGGGCAAGCAGATTCCGACTCACGATTGATCGGTGAGCCCTATTTCACTGGTTTTGAATAGTCCTGGAAAGGTTCAAATAGATCCCAAACAAATGTAACCTTGAAATTACCAATTGTTGTTATCAATTAAGGTTTTTAAGAAGCACAATTTACAGCGTGCAAAATTTATAATGTTCCATGCTTTGGAGATGGGGGACCCTTGGGGAAATCTTTCCCCATGTCCCCCTTTGGGGGAAACTTGGGGGAACATTTTCCCAGTGTGGGGTATGTGTTTCCCTAAAAGGGGGGGAAACTTGGGGAAACATTTTCCCAGTGTTGGGCATGTGTTTCCGTAAAAGGTGGACATTAGGGCATCCCCCTTCCCAAAAAGGGGGACTCTTGGGCCCTCCCCCCTAGATTTTTTGTCCAACGATCCATGAAGATAGAACAAAAATAGGGGGTAGAGTTTTGAGGAGTCTATCAGGGGAATGTCACTTTTACTTAATTTTTTAACATTACTATTGAATGTTTTAGATTGTTTGAGAGTGGTTCCAACTTCATATGGAGAAAGTATAATTTCATATCCCATTCAAAATTTAGTAGGCGTAACGATTTTCACGATATTAGGATTGGTCGGATTATAACATTTCCACTAGATTACACAGTGATGAATTTGCACAAGATGAATTGTAATTGTTGGGATTTTATCATTATTATTTGTATATTTTATAATTTTAGAGATGGGGACCCCTATGCTATGGATCCCAACGTTCCCCCACCCCCTCTGAATTTTCCTAAAATTTGGGGGTGCTCCCACACATCCTCCTTGTGTGCCTCCCCGTTTCCAAGCTCCCCCATCCCAAAAGCTTTGTGGAACATAGAAAATGTATGACAGGAATAACGAAACAGACTATAAATGATGATAAACGATAAATAAAGGCTATTAAATGAGTAAACAAGGAAATAGGTTACAACAATTTATCAATGGCTGAAAATGCATAAAACAGCTATGAAACCTTACACGTCAGCCCTAAAAATGCATACAAGACGATATTTTTACTTTTTCAATTTAGTATATGCAAAGTCTAACCTTAATGCTATGAGGTCTAAGGTATTTTGTGCTATTAAATGTAGATTTTTCCATAAATTAACCCTAATTTAAGCTCTTGGCTATAAGTGTGGTAGAAGGTTCACGCTCTGGTTCACCAACTCACTCCAGCTCTTCATCTAAAATCCATGTGGATTATTTTAAGTCCTTACCTTCCCACTAAGCCAAAGACTCTTTTCTCTTTTGGTTCCCCATTCTTCCTACAACTCTTTCCTCCATGATTTTGATGATCTCATCTCTTTGTCCACTTTGGAATCTACACTTTCTAGTCAATTATTTGTTCATCTTCATCAACAACACCCTCGTGATAATTGTACAAATATTCCACATTAAAAGTAGAAGAAATATCAAAACCTTCAAGCAACTCAAGAACGTAAGCATTATTGAAAATTTTCTTCAAAACCCTACAAAGTTCTATCTTCTTCACCTTTGGTTTGTCATATTACCTTTTGGAAAGCTTTCCTTCCTCAAGTGCACCAAAAAAAGGTCTCCTTCCTCAAAGTTATTTATTTTTCTTTTCTTATCACCCCTTTGCTTGTTTTCTTGGCTACTCTAAGGTAATTGTTGTTGAAGTTGTAACTAGGTTCCGTCTTCATAATGTAAATTTACCATTGATGTACTTGTTATACTCATTATATTTATTATATTTTTCAAAGCATGTTCTTCATACTTAGAGTAAAAAAGAGTCGAAAAGAATTTATTTTGAGTCAAAAGAAAATTTATTTGATTCATGTCCCATATGGACATTTATAAGAAAAAGAATTTGAATTTTTATTTTGAGTCATAAGCACATAAGATGACCAAGTCGGCCCTCCTTGGACAATTCAACCTAGCCCTCCAAGTGACACCTATTCGACCCTCCTGAACAACTATATATAACAAATGATTTGACCTCTTTAAGAGCATTCATTCATCGCATCATATAGTATATTTTGCACCTAAAGAAGAAGGGAGAAGGTTGAATCAAAGGAGAGAGAAGGAAGTTAAAACACAAGAAGAATATTCCTTGTTGATAGAAAATTTTACCCTACTACATCTCGCACGTGTGGACAAATTTTCTGTGGAAAAGGGCCGAATTTCGGCCTCTACTACAAGACCAAAATTCTAAGTTTGTCCAGATTTGGAGAAGTTTGACCACCATTGACTTTGACCTTTTGGAGGAGACTTGGAGGAGGGTTTGATTGTTAACATGGTATCTTGGTGGCAGTTTGACCTTGGTCTTGGATATCTCTCATTTTGATTTGATTCTACAAGGAAAAGATTGTTGGGTTTTCGCCTTGTGGGTTTTTCCCTAACCTCTTGCCTAATTTCTGGTGTCTCTTGTCTCATTGTGATCTTCATGTTTTGAACAATTCTATAATTGCTTGATGAAGAAGACATAAGAAGTAATAAGAAGACATCTAATATTCACAAGTAATTATCAATAAGAGGAATTAAGTGCTAAACTGCATTGCACTTGGTTTTCCAACATGTATCAAAGCTAAGGTGAAGGAAGGAAGCTTGTAGATCACAAATTGTTGGCACTCTTGATTGAAGACATCTCTGTAGCAGCTCACTATCTCTTCCAATGGCCAAGTACATAAAAGAAGGTCTCAAGACTCTAAGGATTCTCCTTGAATCCATCAAAGGATATACCACCACGTTTGTTTCAAAATCATTCAAGAAAGTCAAAGATGGAAGTTACTACTTTTCTCTTACAGGTTCAATTGAAGATGACAACACATGGGTAATCGATAGTGGAGCTTCAAAGCATATGACAAGTGAACATGGACATCTCAACATTCTATCAAAAGGAAGGTCCTCTCACAAAGTCGAACTTGGAGACAAAAATAGTTATCTAGTTAAAGGCATTGGATCTACCCCTATCAAGTTGGAATTTGGTGGGAACATTGATCTCAACAACATTTCTATGTTCCTAGCTTGAAAAAGAACTTATTTTTATTTCTTTCTTAGAAGATAAAGGAGACATGATAACATTTATTGACGACAAAGCGGTTGTTTGGGGTAAGGGATCTAGTATAGATAGTGCTAGAACTATTAGGATTCGTGAGGGGAGGTCGTATAAACTTCTAACTCCTCCTCAAGCTTTAGTACATATTGACCTCAATCCATGTGAATTGTAGCATAGAACATATGGCCATCTTCATTATACGATATTGCCATCCTTGATTCAAATGGTTACAGGTATGCCCCAATTGAAAGAAGAACAGGAAGGAATTTGTAAAGAGTGTACTCTTGGAAAAAGTGTGAAAAAGTCACTTCAAGATCCAAGGAAATTTTGGACCTAATCCACTCTAATATGTGTGGCCCAATGTCTGAAAAATCACTTGGTGGCCATCTATATTATGTAACATTTATTAATGACTATTCTAGAAAGACTCGGATATATTTCTTGAAGTCCAAAGACGAAGTGTTTGACAAGTTCCAAGAATTCAAGGTCGAAGTTGAGAATATGACAGAAAATAAGATCAAGAACTTAAGATCTGATAATGGAGGTGAATATACATCTAAAGAACTTGTATCATTTTGCAAAGACGCTAGGATTAAGAGAGAGTTGATAGTTCCCTACAATCCCCAACAAAATGGTGTAGCTGAAAGGAAGAATCGATCTATTGAAGAATGTGTAAGAGTTATGATACATGATCAAGATCTTCCCAAATTTCTATGGGGAGAAACCTCCATGACTGCAGTATACATACAAAAAAGAAGTCCTCGTAAAATTCTTGGTGACGTGACTCTGAAAGAAGCCTTTACTATAAAGACGCCTAATGTTGATCATCTCAGAATCTTTGGATGTCCTGTCTACATTCACAATCCCAAGGACAATAGAAAGAAGTTGGATCCTGCAAGTATGAGAGGAATCTTTGTTGGTTACAGTAACTCATCTAAAGTATATAAAATTAACATCAAATAACAACGTCGCATTGAAGGAAGCAAAGAAGCCACATTTGATGAAAGCATTGCATACAAAAAGTCCAAGGATACCTCCATCGACTCTGATGAAGAAGAAGAACTTGTCTTGCCCAATGAAGATAATACAAAACAAATTATTTCTCCAAAACCCTCAGCTAATCATCATGAAGACCCTAAAGGACCAAGTGAACCTATGGACCCTATTATCATTCCAAAAACTAAAAAGAGACCTGCTTGGCTTAGAACAACATTACAAGAAGTTGAAGGACATGCAGCTCTAAGTGGAACATTCAAAGAAAGTAAAAGACCTAAGAGGTATTCTAGCTATTTAGCATATATGACCAAACTTATTGAATCAGAACCCTCTACCTACAAAAAGGTTGTTGAACAACAAGTATGGAAGAATATCAATCAATTATGAAGAACGATGTTTGGGAAATTGTTCCTAGACCAAAAGACAGATCAGTTGTGACTTCCAAATGGGTGTACAAGATGAAACATGCAACTGATGGAAGTATTAACAAATACAAGGCAAGATTTGTAGCTAGAGGATTCTCAAAACAAGAGGGAATTGACTATGATGAAACAGTTGCCCCTACAGCCAGGTACACAACAATTAGAACTCTTATTTCTATTGTAGCTTATATGGAATGGAATATACATTAAATGGACGTGAAGACTGCTTTCCGTAATGGCATAATTGATAGAGAAGTATACATAGAACAGCCTCAAGAATTTGAGGTCCATGGAAAAGAATCCCATGTCTGCAAATTAAAGAAAGCTCTATATGGTTTAAAACAAGCACCTAGAGCATGGTAAGCTCGTATGGATGCCTATTTGATAAGGTTTGGCTTCGTTAAAAGTGTTGCAGATACATATCTCTACATCAAAGTAGTGAAGAATGAACCAGTGATTATATTACTACATGTTGATGATCTATTGATAACAGGTGTAGGGCATCTCATTCTTCAGTGTAAGAAGGAACTAGCAGCAGAATTCGACATGAAGGATCTTGGATTGATGCATTATTTCTTGGGACTTGATGTTTCTTAGAAACCTGACAAAATATTTTTTGGTCAAGGAAAATATGTAATCAAGATCCTACATAAATTTGGGATGATGGATTGTAAGCCAATGACAACTCCAATGATAACCAATTTGAAGAAGCTGAGAAGTTCAGGTTCAAATCACATTGATCCATCTTTGTATTGACCGTTGATTGGTTCTCTAATGTATCTAGTGAACACCCTCCCAAACAGATGCTTTGTTGTAAATATTTTGAGTCAGTTTCAGATGGAGCTAAGACATGATCATTGGGTGGCAGCAAAGCACATCTTGAGATATCTCCATGTTATCATACATCATTGTTTGAGATATGTTGCAGGAAAGGAGATTCGATTATTAGGATCACTGATTCTGAATGGGTTTTGTTACCACTCAAACTAGCAGGGGGCCTAGGGGGAATCCCTAAAGGGCAAATGCGAGGCCAAGGGCAACAAATGGAGTCTTAGCCCACTGTTACCTCAGCTAAGGCTCCCTTCTATTTACGGATTTTCACTGATGGGAGGAAACCCGATATGTATAGAGTCACTAATGAATGATAAGCCAACGAATATGAGTGACCCAAACCCTTTCCCATAAGGTTTTGAAAGATGGAGCTTGCTTGCTTTCTAAGTAAGGTACTATGTGCATCTAGAAAAAGGAAGAGGATTTTGGGGGTTAGTTGTATGGGAATAGGCTTTGAAAGGAGTTCCTTATACCCTAAATCCTTGTTACAATTGGTATCACAGATGGTTCTTGAAGAGTGATCCTTTGGAAGAGGGGGACCACACGAGGCTAAGTGGACTCGATCTGGAGTATGTGGAAAGTATGAAATAATCAATGATTCTCTTACCCTAGACAAGGTGGGAAGGATCAAAGAAAGTATGTGACTCAATGATGTTGTTTGACCCTGGGAAGTGCTAGCCTTGGGGATGGCAGGGCAATTTTTGCTCCCGGAGCTAGGGCTTGGCTTTTCTCCCAACTCCACTGTCGGAATGTCTTCAAATATGGAGGCGGGCTAGAAGAGAGACCAGCGCAGGAGACCCTAGGAGACTGAACTTTTTCAGTGGCTAACTTGTCAAGAAATTGATGCCCTAGGCACCCCAATGTGGCTAGACTTGGGAGAAGGTGAAAGAATAGGAGTTTTGGTGACCATCCTTAGTAGATCAGTGCCTTAGTAGTTGGGAGAATGGAGTCTATGTTGATTATGTGTAAGATTTCTTGGTTTCCAGTCAAGGAGGCCTCAAAGCTACTTCAAAAACCTTCTAGGTCAAGTGAAAGCAATCTTGAAGCTTCTATACTTCAAATGTACAAGAGGAATGGCTTGTCAAGATCAAATTTTACCTCTAGGAGATTTCGCTCATACTACAAGGGCCAATGCATGGAGATAACGTTGTGATAGAGACAATCCCACAATATTAAGCAACAATTTGCATACAGCAATTAGCCTTAAAACAATGAAAATCCCATCCAGCATATATGACAAAGTAACAAGAATAGATCAAAAATTTTGTACTTACAATGTGGTAGAGTATATCCAACCATTCACAAATGACAATAACGAAGCTCCAAGAGGAGATAAACCAATAACCATACATCAAAATTCATCCATAAATGCTCCAATTCATCCTCCAGCAAAAAGTGCGAAATTCTCTAAAGAAGAGAGAGATCCAATCCAAAGTGATGATGAGAAATGATCTCACCTCACTTGTATTTATATACATCTAAGGAATTCGAATTAGCCTCCTTGGCCTACATAAGCCCCAAAATAAAATAATGTGAAAATAATACAACCTTTTGGTGACAAGCCCACCAAACTAGCTCACAAATGAAAAAGTAAGCCTCTCAAGAGGTCAAATAATAATCTATGCATGTCATAGGGCCCTCTAAGAGGCCTAATGAGGTCCATGGGTGCCACAATGAAGAATAGGACCGTCAAAAGCAGTGGATAAGGGGTTGGCCCCTTGTAAAACCCTGTGGTGCTCCAAATGATTATGGGCACACATAAGTGTCCTCATGGGTCTCCAAACAAATCGAAGATGCCTGTAGGTTGCCCTCAAGGGCTAGGATGCTGGTGTAGGTGATGCCACATCATTGTGGAGGTCTTGGATCATCTGCCAAGTGTATGGTGTAGATCTGGGGCCGGCTAGGCATGATGGATCAAGTGCATCCTCCTCATCCAATAGGTGAACCACGAGCAATCTCTGAATGGTTGTGTGGATCCATGGAGTGCACTCTACTGCTGTGGAGGCCCATGGCTCTCAACACTCACCCTACAGGCACCAATGTAGCCCTCTGGAGAGTTAGGACCCCTTATGGGGAGACCAAACCCCAAATGGAAACCATCTACAATCTTGAATAAGATCCAATGTGTTCCCTAGGCTTCCAGTACAACAAGTCATTAGATAAATCAAGCAAATGAACTTACCTAATCATGGACGACAGGTGGGGACTTCATAATGGCCTGCCCTTCCATAATGGGCTTCAGGATGTGCTAGTCTCCTAAACTCCCAATGGGGTTAACCAAGTACCCTACTAGGTGGTTTCTTCTTCTAAAGGGGATAATATAGTCAAGGTACATCCATCAAAAGGTGGTGGCATGTGGCAGATAGGTGAATGAGGCAGGGAATGAGAGGGGGCAGCCCTGGGACACATGATGGGCACAAGGGTAGCTAATAAGAGGGAATTCCATCCTTGGGTTTATAAGGTGGAGGAGGGAGCAATCGTGATACATGCAGTGCCCCAGCCTTGATTTTTCTACCCTTCTTTACATTCCTTTGCCTTTTTATGATTTTCTTTGATTAACTGCTCGGGGCTCAAGGGGTTAGAGCATGATGTATAAGATATAGCAGTGAATTCCCCCCTTTAAGGTGGGGCGGTTCATTTCCCATCAGGGGTTGGGACAATCATGGGTTCCTATATGATGAAGGGGCTCATATAACCTGTTGGAACCAAGGTGATGGCCATGATGATGGGGTAGATCTCATGTATTGGCTTTTTCCCACATGCTAAATGTTTTTGTCCCGACCATCTTTTGCATTTTGTGGTACTTTTCATGTTGAATGTGGCCATATATGCTTTTGACTTTCTTTTTAGCTGCATCAACATCCGAGCTTCATTCAAAGCCATGACCCAAGGTGTCGGCAAGGGGAAGGGTGAGCTAACCCTAAGTGGACCCGATGGAGGAATGTGGACCTGGGTAGGAGAAATTATGGATGGGGTAATAATGAGTGGAAAGAGGGTAATATAAGCGGATAAGGGAGCAGGACCACGCAACCAAAATTGGGGTTTCCCATGAAATACCATCCCTGAAACCAAGTGGTCAATAAAAGAGATCTTATGGGACTAGAATCCAAGGTTAAGTCCAAAAAGGGGTCTAGGGGACAGAAGCACAAACCTAGCCCATTCTTTCCGTCGAAACCCCCCATTAATCCATGCCCATAAGTGTCCATGATAAGCAAACTACAAAACTCAATTTCAAAATGACAAGGCATACCTTTAGCTTCGGGAGGCCCACCTTCAAACATATGATCATGGCAGATGGGTGAGGGACCACATGGTTGGCTCAAGTGGCAGAGAAATGGCACAATGAGCTAGCTAATGGCTGCAAGAGGTTGTTCACTGCCAGCTGAGCACCATCTTGGAGAAACATTTTCTCCTAGGGATATTACCCATAAAATGGTGGGTAATAGGTTGGAAGCATTGTTTTAAGACACAGCCAAGTCGAAACCGAAACGGTTGAGCCAGACCGAGCCAATGCCTGGTCGGGTCGGCTCGGTGGCTGCAACGGTTCGGCTAGTCACGTTGTTACCGAGCTGGCCGAGCCGGTGGCCGACTTGACTGGCTCAGTAACAACCTAGTCGGCTCAACCAAGCTCAAGCTAACTCGATCGGCTCGGTCACTGTGGCTAAATTGCAGCCTGTGAATTTTTTTTTTGGGGGGAGGACCCCACAGCTAATTCTAATTTGGCTTAGGGTTATTTTGAGGTCCATTTACCTCTGCCAACCCTATAAAAGCTACCCAACCCCTCTTATTTCCTCACAACTATCTCATTGCATTTGTGTGAGAATTTGTGAGGAGTTTGTAAAGAATTATGGAGTTTGTTTTTGGAGCAGCAGTAAGGAGTCTTGGGCAAGCATTGGAGCAGCAGTGAGGAGTCTTGGGCAAGCATTGGAGCAGCAGTGAGGAGCTTATTGGGCAGCCATTGGAGCAGCATTGAGGAGTTGGTTTGTTGGAGCAACATTGAGGAGGCGGTTTGTGCCTAAAGGTATTCTTTTTCACTTCTAAAATCTGTTTTTGCTTATTTATTTTTTGTGCAAATCTAGAAATTGAAAAGAGTGTTTTTTGTAAAAGAAATGAACATTGAAGCAATGCTATTTTTTTGTTTTCATTTTCAGATTTTTTTCCTTTCATTTCCAAGTCAAAAAATGGCTCCTAGAGTGAAAGATGTTGATTGGTGATATGCTGAAATGGTTGATATCAAATGCATTGCAAATTTTGTCATAGAAGAATTAAGGAGGTCCCTAGGGGCATTCATAGGCTAAAACAACATTTGGCAGGTATTAGAGGCCAAATTACTCCATGTGAATCACCACAAATTGGGGGGATTAGGAAGGAGTTGTTAAATAGCTTTGAGAAGTTTTAGGAAGAAAAAGCTAGGCAAAAAGAAATAGAGGCTGAAATTGGGAGGAAAAGGAGTATACAACAAATGATGGCTACCAACCCCCATTATGATTTTGAGGGCTTTGTTTCTATCCCTTGTACTGATGCATCCAACCCCTTCCACTATGTTCCTCCCTCTTTGGAGTCCATGCAAGAAAAAAAGGGTAAGGGTAAATGAAAAAGAAGGGTGATATGAATATCAAAAGTTATTTCCTGTCACACCCTCCTCTCCATCAGATACACATGGTCCTCTAGCTAGTAGAACTTTGCAGCCCAATTTAGATGATCATTGGAAGAAAGAATTGAGGGAGACTGCTTGTGATTACATAGCTAGATGGTGGTATGATGCTAATATCCCCATCAATGCTTCCCATTCACCATATTATGAACCTATGTTTGATGCCATATTTGCTGCTGGAAAGAGCTTCAAAGGCCCTACTATGCATGAGTTAAGGGGGTCTCGTTTGCAGAAAGAAATTTCCTCCATTGATGAGTATTTGAAAGATTTCAAAAACTCGTGGGAAAAAACAAGATGTACCATCATGTCAGATGGATGGACGGATCAAAGAAACTGTAGCATCATAAAATTTCTTATCTTTTGCCCATAGGGAACCATGTTTCTAAAATCAGTTGATGCATCTGATAGGGTGAAAGATGGACAATTGTTGTTTCAGCTATTGGATGAGGTTATTGAGGAGGTGGGGGTGGCTAACATTGTTCAAATCATCATAGATAATGCCTCTAACTATGCTCTTGCTGGTAAACTATTAGAGGAAAAACACAAAACCATCTTTTGGACCCCATGTGCTACACATTGCATAGACCTCATGCTTGAGGATATTAGCAAATTAGATTGGGTCAAGAACACTGTAGATCATGCCAAAAGCATAACAAAATGTATCTACAATCATTCATGGATTTTGAGCCTGATGAGGAGACACACAGGGTGTGGAGATATTATTAGGCCTGCCATCACTAGATTTGCAACTCATTTTTTGACATTACAATCTATGCTTTCCCAATATAGAAACTTGCAAAAGAAGTTTTCCAGTGATGAATGGAATCAAAGCCAGTGGTCTAACAAACATGATGGCAAAGATTTGCAAAAGAAAGTTAATGAAGAAATATTTTGGAAAAAGGCAACAGAGATTGTGAAGGTTGCTGAGCCACTAGTTAAGGTGTTGTAATTGGTGGATGGGGAAAAATTGGCTATGGGCTTCATTTATGAGGCTATGGATCAAGCAAAGGAGCAAATAAAGAGGGCATACAAGGATAGAGTGGCTAAGTGTGGGCCCATTTGGGAAATCATTGATGAAAGATGGAACAATCAACTCCATCGCCCTATACATGGAGTTGGGTATTTTTTGAACCCAAGGTATCATTATAAAGCTCTAGAGGCAAGAGCTTTGGGTGGGAAGGTTAGATATGGATTGATTGACTGCATTGATCGCATGATCCCATTGGAGAGTGATCAGTTGGAGATACACCAATAGGTCACTTGTTTCAACAAAGCCACAGGTACCTTTGGCAAGAACCTAGCAAAGATTGCAAGGGAAGCTGATGAGCCAAGTAAACAAAAATTTCAATTTTCAAATTCTTATTTTGTTAAATAGTTTATAATTTGAAAGTTGATTGTTGGATATAATTTGTTGAGCTAACTCTTTACACTACTATGTTTTCTGAAGCAGAATGGTGGGAAGCTTTTGGTAGCCATTAACCTCAATTGCAGAAGTTTGCAATTCGTATTTTGAGTCAAACTTGCAGTGCTACTAGGTGTGAGTGCAATTGGTTTGTCTTTGAGAGGATTCACACAAAGAAGAGAAACCGTTTGGATCAAAAACGGTTAAATGATCTAGTTTATGTTCAATACAACCTCTGGCTCAGACACAACCAATTGCTGAACAAAAGACCTGATTCAAATCCCATTGTGTTGGAAGATATTGATCCAACATCAGATTGGGTAATGGAAAGTCATCCAGCAGAGTTTGATTCTGATAAGGATCTTGATTTGGATTTACATATGGAGGCATCACTTGAACATAATGTTCAGTTGAATGCAGATCCACTTGTACCAGCCTCAGGTTCAGCCCCAAGTCCTCTAGTTGCAGGCACTTCCTCTACTCAGCCACGACAGAAGTGCATATCTCGTCTATCTCAGCGTGCAGCTACTGCACAGCCTGCTAGTGCTACCATTTCTACAGTTGCAGTTGGAGATGATGAGGAGGAGGAGCCATGGGTTTCTCTGTCTGACTCTAATTCAGGGTTTGAGCCAGATGATGTTGGCTCCTCTAGCAGTAGCCAGTAGCACTGGTGACTAGTGATGTTTTACAATTTACTTTTGTTGTAGAGGCCATTTAGAGCCTCCTTGGTTATGTGTTTTTGTTTTGATCTCTATAGCATGTATGTATTGTACAATGCACTAGGTGCCATTTTGATATAATGGATATATTCATGAGCCTACTTTGACCATATGTTGTCTTCTCTCTATATTCTAAGGCTTTGTGTTTGGAAGCATGAATGAAAATCTTTAAAATTATGTTTTTTTATAAAAAAAAATAAATATTTAATGTATTTTTTACAACGACCGTGTCATTGAAATCAAACCGGCCGAGTCAATACCGAGTCGGAGCCGACCCTCAGCCATTTCTGAACCAGAGTCAAAGTTTTAAAACACTGGCTGGAAGTGCTAATGATGGGAAAAGTATTGCAGATGGTTGTTTATGTTTGGGATCTGCTATGGTTACTTGGATGAGCAAAAAACAATTTTTGTTGCACTAAGCACTGCTAAAGTGGAATATATGGCAGCTAGTGAAGTTAGTCGTGAAGTTGTTTAGCTCTGTAGATTACTTGATGTTCTTTGAAGGCGTGTTGGATCTAACCATAATATTTTGTGATAATCAACGCTGCATAAAATTGACAAAGAACCCGGTCTTTCATGCAACGTCAAAGCACATTATGATTAAGTATCACTATATTCAAAACATGGTGTAGGATGGAAGCATGAAGCTACAGTATATACCCACTAATGATCGGGTAGCTAACATTTTGACGAAGTCCCTTCCTAAAGGTAAGTATGAGTGCTTCCGAGACAAGCTTGGGCTTGTGGATTGCTCCTCCCAGATTGAGAGGGAGTGAGGATGGACACCTAGTTCTCCTTGTGTCATGTACTATGACTAGGACTAATAGCTGTAAGTCAAGTACATGGACACAGATAAGGAGAATGGTGGATTGGATAAGCATCTTGGAAAAACATTCTTGAGTCACGTACTGTGGCCGACTAGGATTAACACCCTAAGTCAAGTACTTGGACTTGGTTAAAGAATGGTCTGGTGGACTGACATTTCCTTGTAGGAAATGGCCCCGTGGAGGACATACTCCAATGAACCTAGGTGGAGTATGTGCCTCGGAGAGGCAGTGTGTTGTCCTATTGAATTCCTCCCAGCATTGTGTTCTGATCTAGTGGAGAGATAGAGCTTACCTGTCAAGGTCTTAGCAATTTGGCAATGTTGGTTATAATGATGTTATCATCATTGATGCTTATCACTCTAGATCCTTTCTTATATGAATATTTCGACTTGAAAATATATCGATGAGTCACTATGAATAACTCCCTGGACCCTAGTTAAGAGGGAGTGTTAAAGTTGTAACTAGGTTTGGTCTTCATAATGTAAATTTATCATTGATGTATTTCTTATACTTATTATATTTATTATATTTTTCAAAGCATGTTCTTCATGCTTAGAGTCAAAAAGAGTCAAAAGAATTTATTTTGAGTCAAAAAAAAATTTATTTGAGTCATGTCCCATTTGGACATTTATAAGAAAAATAATTTGAATTTTTATTTTGAGTTATAAGCCCACAAGATGACCAAGTTGGCCCTCCTTGCACAAGTCGGCCTAGCCCTCCAAGTGGCACCTATTCGACCCTCCTGGACAACTATATATAAGAGACAGTTCGACCTCTTGAAGAGCTCATTCATTCATCACATCATATAGTATCTTATGCACTTAACAAAGAAGGAAGAAGGCCGAGTCAAAGGAGAGAGAAGGAAGTCAAAACATAAGAAGAATATTCCTTGTTGACAGAAATTTTTTACCTATTGCAACTCGCACGTGTGGACGAATTTTTTGAGCAAAACAGCGGAATTTTTTGAGGTAATTGCAGGGCAAATTTTGGCTTCTACTGCAAGACTAAAATTTTGAGTTTGACCAGATTTAAAGAAGTTTGGCTAGCATTGACTTTGACTTTTTGGAGGAGACTTGGAGGAGGATTTGACTTGGTACCTTGGTGCCAGTTTGGTCTTGGTCTTGGTCTTGGATATCTCTCATTTTGATCTGATTCTATAAGGAAAGAATTGTTGGGTTTCCCCTTGTGGGTTTTGTCCTAGACTCTAGCCTAATTTCTAGTGTCTTTTATCTCATTATGATCTTTATGTTTTGAACAATTGTATAGTTGCTTGACGAAGAAGACATGAGAAGTAATAGGAATACATCGAATATTTGCAAGAAATTATCAAGAAGAGGAATTAAGTGTTAAACTACATTGCACTTGGTTTTCCAACAATTGCAACTACAATTTACTCATGTACTTCCTACATATGCTTGCAAACGATTCTGCATCTACACTCCTCTTGCTTGCTTCAAACAAGTTTGCCAAATTTGTCACTCCTCTCAATGACTTGACATTCACAATTTAGAAAGAACTCTTTTTCATATACCTATTAACATAACTATTGTTTGTTTACACTTCGTTGGCACCAACACCGGATTGCATTGTCTTTCCTTCTCTCCTACTAAACATCTAGATAAATTTTCAAGGCTTCCATTAATCATTTATATCTAGTATCTACCCATCAATTTGAGGAAGGTATGCAAAATTGAATTGCAAATCCAGTTTCAAGTTCTCCAACAAGCTCTTCTAGATATGACCAATAAAATTGTCCTTATTTGAGGTTACACTTCTTGGCAAACCATGTCAATCAAAAAATTCTATAACAAATACAACAATTATGTTTTTTGCAGTACTAGTTTTCTTGCAGGGAATGAAATGTGCCATTTTTTAAAATCTATCAACCAATACGAAAATAAACCATTACCTTGTTGGGTTCTTGGTGTTGATTTTCTAGTGCAATTAGGGTTAGCGCAATATTTCTAAAACTTTGATAATTACTTTTGATGTAAATCTTTTAACTTGTTCCAATATATCATTCAACAATTATACTTCAGAAATTCAACAATAAAGAATAGTAGAATAGTAGATATAACAATACACGAAAGAGAGACAAAATTTACCCTGGGAAAGCCCACTATTGGGAAAAAAACCCAACAACCTTTTCAATAGAGAAATTATTTTGTTCAATAAGAGACACACCTAGACCTATGGTCAAACCTGGTCTTCTCCTCCAAGTCACACAAACTAATCCTGCACTTCGTTTTGCCTGCTTGATCTAGAAAGTTTGGGCTCCCAGCAAATATGTAGTAGCCCAAAATTTTGGCCCCCAGAAACTACCTAGTAACCTAGAAAATTCCAGCCCCCTTGCAGCAAAATGCCCAAAAATAGTGCAAATCACAGAGAGAGACTTATATCCATACGTGCGAGATGATGAGAGAGGAGAGAGAGAGAAACTCAGCCTTCTTTCTTTGCCCTTGTCCATCCTTCTTGACCTCCTTCGCTTGCCCAAAAGATGTCTTGAGTGAGGAATGTGAATATGTCAAATGAGGAGCTCGAGCTACCTTTATTAGTAGTTTGGCTAGGGTGAATAGATGTGTCTCTTTGCCAGGGCTGACTTGACTTGGAGAGAAACTGACTTGTCACTTTTGGGGCCAAAAAATATATTTCAAAAATTCAAATTTACATCTTTTAAAAGTCGCAATGGGACTTTGACTCAAAATAAATTTTCCTTTGACTCAAACATTTATAAATATGCTTTACAATGATAAATATAAATACATCAAGTGACCATAAGTACGTTATGAAGACCAACCATAGTTACAAATTCAACACTCCCTCTTAACAATGGAGGTATTCATAATCACTATCATAGATGTTCTCGAATTGAACAAATTTCTCTAAAGAAAAGGTTATCCATTATTACTAGCATCATCATATATTATTAGCATCCGCTAGCAGCGATTTTCAAGGTGGTACCAAACCCATGGCAATGTCATCAGCATATCAGGACTCACTCCTTCAAAGTGATCGATCCTTGAATCCCATGGCAACCACGTAGGCCAAAACACTGAGACCCTCAACTAGCAAGCACTCACTCACACTTCCTAGTGAGCACTCTGGACCAAGACCTCACTCAACCCCTTCCTGGTTGGTGATCTGTCTAGATGTTGAACCAAACCTCACTCCACCTTCCCTGGTGTGTGATTAGGGTCCAGGACCTCACTCCACCCTTCCAGTGTGTGATCAAGGTCTAGATGTTGAAGGATCTCACTCCACCATGCCTGGTATGTGATCAAGGTCCAAGACCTCACTCCACCATTTATGGTGTGTTATGAAGGTCCTCCTCCAAGAGACACTCACTCAACACTACCTATTGAGCCCTCTAGGTCTCTTGGACCCATTCTACCTTTTGGGAGAATTTCCATCCATGTTGCAGAAAAATCAGTATTCCCTCTCAACGAGAGGGGTGATCCCCACGATCCCCGGCTTGTCTCTAAAGTATACGAACTTGTCCCTCGACAATGGCTTCATTAGAACATCAATTGTTTGCTCATCGATGGAGATGTACTCGAGCATTATTTCTTTCCTTTGCAACATGTCACGAATGTAGTGGTATTGTCATGGAACATGGGATTTGATTATTGCAGTGTATCACCGTTGATTCCAGCTCTTGGTCAAATAGTCCTGCAAACAACTTCCGGAGCCATACTACTTCGGTACAAGCCTCATTAGCTGCGATGTACTCTGCTTCAGCAGTGTTGAGTGCTATTGACCTCTATTTCCTGCTCATCCACGATATCGCTGCAGATCCCAAACTGAAGCATACTCCCGAGGTACTTTTTCTATCTTCAACGCTTCCTACCCAATTTGTGTTTGTATATCCCTAAAGTTGTACATCCCTATTTGCAACATATTTCAAACCATAATTCACTGTACCAAGCAAATATCTCAATATGTGCTTTGCTATAATCCAATGCTCATGTCTTGGTCCTATCTAGAACTGGCTCAAAGTGTTCACAACAAAGCAAATGTCCGGCCTGGTGTTAACCAAATACATCAACATACTAATCAACGGCCTATAAATAGATGGATCTACCAAACTGGAGTCGAAGCCTCTTAACTTCTTCAAGTTAGTCACCATGGGAGTTTCCATGGATTTGCAATCCATCATTCTGAAACTCTAAAGAATCGTTATCACATACTTCACTTGACCAAGGAAGACCTCACCAGGTTTTTGCCATACTTCTAATCCCAAGTAATAGTGCATCAACCCAAGATCCTTCATATCGAACTTAGAAGCTAACTGCTTCTTGCACTGAATGATAAGAGGCTTGGCACCTGTCAAAAACAAGTCATCAACATATAATAATAGGATCATAGGTGCATTCTTCACAACCTTAAAGTAAAGGTTTGAATCTGCTTCACTTTTGGTAAATCCCAGTCTTGTCAAATAACTGTCGATACAAGCATACCAAGCTCTTGGAGCTTGTTTGAGTCCATATAAGGCCTTCTTCAACCTACAAACATGAGACTCTTTTCCATATACCTCAAATCCTTAAGGTTGCTCTATGTACACCTCTTCCTCAATTACTCCATTGAGGAAAGTTGTCTTTACAATCATCTAGTGTAGTTCCCATCCCATAGAAGCAAAAAGTGAAATGATGGATCTAATGGAGGTGTATCTGGAAACTGGAGCAAAAGTCTCATCATAGTCTTCTCCCTCTTTCTGGGAGAATCCTCTAGCCACAAATCGTGCCTTGTATTTGTCAACGCTCCCATCTGCAACATGCTTAATCTTGTGTATCCACTTGGAAGTTACTACTGACTTGCCTTCAAGCCTTGGAACAATTTCCCAAACGTCATTCTTCATGATCAATTTGTACTCCTCATTCATTTCTTCCTTCCACACCTATTGATTGGTTGCTTCTTCGTAGGTGGAAGGTTCTTCATCAATGAGTTTTGTCATGAGAGTTGCATAGCTAGAGAACCTCTTAGGTTTCTTTACCTTTCAAAATGTGCCATTAGGAGTTGCATGTCCTTTCGCCTCTTCCAATGTGGATCTGAGCCATGTTGGTCTCTTCTTAGCCTCTGGAACTATGACTAGTTTTGTTGGATCTTGAGGCCCTTCTCGCCTTCCTGTACATTTTGTAGAACTTGAGTGCTCTTCCCATGAGGCATCTTGTTTTACTTCATCCAAGGAATCAATGGAGACTTCCTTAGACCTCTAATATGCCACTTTCTCATCAAAGATGACATCTCGGTTGACCTCAATTCGTCACTGCTCTAGAATGTATACTCTGTAGGCCTTTGAAGGCTCACTATATCTAACAAATATTCCTTTCTTCCCTGAAGGCTCAAGCTTGTTCCTTTTATCCTTAGGAACATGAATAAATACAAGACAGCCAAACATTTTCATATGTCCAACCTCTGGTTTCCTTTTAGAGAAGGCTTCTTCAGGATTCATACCTTCAGAGCTCTATGAGGACTTCAATTTTGAATGTACGAAGTTGTTCGTTACACTTCGCCCCATAAGAACAATGGCAAAGTCCAAAGCATGCATCATGGCCTTAACAGATTCTTCAATGGACCTATTTTTCCTTTCTGCTACACCATTTTGTTTCGGATTATAAGGGACAATTAGCTCTCTCTTAATCCCAACCTGCTTGTAGAAAAAAACAAGTTCTTTTGAGGTGTATTCTCCTCCATTGTCAGATCTTAGTATCATGATCCTTTTACTTGTCAAGTTTTCCACTTCAGCTTTGAATTCCTAGAACTTGTCGAATACCTCATCTTTTGTCTTTAAGAGATATATCCATGTCTTACGGGAGAAGTCATCAATGAATGTGACATAGTACAACAAACCACCAAGCAATTTTACGAGCATCAAACCACATACATCAAAATGAACCAAGTCCAAAGCTTCCTTAGATATGTTGTCACTGTTTGGAAATGGTTTCTTAATGTTCTTCCCAAGAGCACAACCTTTGCATACACCATCATTCTTTACCTGTAGTTCAGGAACTCCTGACACTATGTTACTTAATTCAGGCTATGCTTTAAAATGAAGATGTCCATACCTTCGGTGCCATAGTTCATTTGGATCTATTTCGTCGTGTTCTAATGCTTGATTTAGTTGACTTACAAGTCTATATAGTCTACCATCACAAATCCCAATAACCCTAGCATCATCTATACTAGAGCCCTTTGACCAAACAAGTAATTTTCCATCTACGAAAGCAAACCTGTCTCCTTTATCTTCTAAACAAGAAACAGAAACAAGATTCTTTTTCAAACTTGGTACATTAAGGACATTGTTGAGATGAACGTTGTTACCAAATTCCAACTCTATGGATGCCTTCTGAATTCCTTTGACTACATAGTTGTTGTTGTCTCCCAATTCAAACCTTTTAGACAAATTGAAAGATTCCTATGCTCTCTAGTCATGTGTCTTGATGCTCCACTATCTACCAACCACATGTCACCATCATCTGCAAAGGAACCTGTCAAAGCAGAAAAGTAAAAGAAATCTTTGTCCCCCTGGATCTCTTTGGTTTTTCATCTTCTTCAACTTTTGTTGCGGAAGCATGTTGCTTCCCTTTTCTTTTCTTATTAATCGTATTAGGACAATCTCTCTTGAAATGCCCATATTCTTTACAGCCATAACATTGTATCTTAGATAAGTCTTTTTTCTTCTTAGAGGAAGAAGACCCTTTTCCTGACTTCTTATGTTGAGGTTCAAATTCTTCCTTTCCCTTAATCTTGAAGCGAGCTACAAGGGCTTGAACTTGTTCATTTTGACGATCTCTAAACATCAATCTTGCTTCTTCTTGAGCGCATGATGTCCATAATTGCTCAAATGAAGGAGCTTCTTTCCAACTGCTTATGCCTATTGCAAATGTATCCCACGATCTAAGGAGACCATTGAGTGTGGTAGTTCTTGATCAGAGATGGTTTCTCCAATAGCTGAAATTTGATCTCTGATTTATGAAATCCTTACAAAGTATGAAGCCACAATGTCGTCATCAGGTGTCCCTATATTTTGAAGCTCATTCTTCAAAATCATGGACTAACCAACATTCTTAATAGTGTAGAGATTTATTAGGGCATCATACATCTTTTTGGAGGTATCATGCTTTGCAATGTAGGGAATGAGATGATCTCTAATGGAGTCCACTATTAGACTCATGGCAGTAATATGATCCTCCTTGAACTTTTCTTTTCCAGTTGCATCGTTTGATTCAGTAGTCTTTCCAATCACAATATCCAACACTTTGTTTTTGGCAAGAATAAGATCTATTCTAACCTGCCAAGCTCTAAAGTTTGATGCTCCCTCTAGCTTGTTTTCGAACTTCATGGAGGAAGCCATAGCAACCAATATACAATAAGGACTTCAGTAAGATGCTCTCTCTAGGGTTTTTGCAAAAGTGATTTCAATATACCTTCCATTCGTCGCCAAAGCTCTGATACCATGTTGATTTTCTAGTGCAATTAGGGTTAGCACAATATTTATGAAATTCTGATAATTACTTTTGACGTATATCTTCTTTTATCTTGTTCCAATATATCATTCAGCAATTATACTTTAGAAATTCAACAATAAAGAACAATAAAATAGTAGAGATCACAATACACAAAAGAGAGACAAGATTTACGGGGAAAACCCACTATGGGGAAAAACCCAGCAACTTTTTCAATAGAGAGTAATTTTTTTCAATAAGACACATACCTAGACCTATGGTCAAACCTAGTCTTCTCCTCCAAGTCAAGTCACCCAAACTGATCTTGCACTTTGTTCTGCGTGCCTAATCTAGAAATTTCGACGTACTAGCAACTGTCTAGTAGCCCAAAATTTCGACCCCTAGAAACTACCTAGTAACCCAAAAAATTTCAGCCCCCCAGCGACAAAATGCCCAGAAACTGTGTGAATCACAAAGAGAAACTTCTATCCACACATGTGAGTTGATGAGAGAGGAGAGAGAGAAACTCGGCATTCTTTCTTTGTCCTTCTTGACCTCCTTCGCTTGCCCAGAAGCAATCTTGAGTGAGGAATGTGAATATGCCAAATGAGGAGCTCAAGCTGCCTTTATGTAGTAATCTGTCTAGGGTGAATAGACGTGTCTCTTGACCAAAGCCTATTTGACTTGGAGGGAAGCCGATTTGTCACTTTTGGAACCAAAAATTATATTTCAAAAATTTTAAGTTCCATCTTTTAAAAGTTGCAATGGGACTTTGACTCAAAATAAATTTTCCTTTGACTCAAGCATTTATAAATATGCTTTACAATGATAAATATAATTACATCAAATGATCATAAGTACATTATGAAGACCGAACATAGTTACAAATTCAACACTTGGCAATCCCAACTTGAAACCAATCTTGCTCTCTTCCCATTACAATTATGGTATTGACAATGGGCTTGTACAATCTAGTATTTTGGCTTTTCCCTTTTGAATGCTAACAATTTTGCCACTTTCCACCTATTTATTCATATATTTAGCTATTTTTAACCAATAGTAGCACTCTTCCACCAATGCTCGAATCTTGCTCATCAAAAAATGTCCACTCAAGCCACCATTATGCAACTTTGTTATGAGGTTCTCCCTCATTGATCCATTTGAAATACACAACTGTTGATTTCTAAAAACAAAATATTTTTCGCATGAAGAAATGCAAGAATGAAGTACAATATCCACACCATGGTTCCTTGTTGTCTTTCCATGCTTTAACAAAATATGCATTATTTTCATGGAAACTCTTCATCTCATCCAAACCTACTATCTCCATAGTTACAATAGTTATCAATGCTATCATTTTGCTCAATGCATCTACAAGAACTCTAACCACTTCATGTGTCACTGAATTAACTTTTCACTTGGTTGTTTATGTACCATAGTGCTTGATAATTGGTGTACACACCAAATTGTTGGTAGCAACAAGTAGTGACTCCACTTCTTCAATACCTAAATAATGGTGTAAGCTTCTTGATCATAAACCACATCATGTGTCACTAATTTAACTTCACTTGGTTGTTTATATACTACAGTGCTTGATAACTAGTGTATAAAACAAATTCTTTGTGTAGCAAGTAGTGACTCCCCTTCTTCAATACCTAAATAATGGTGTAAGCTTCCTGATCATAGATTGAGTATTTTTTTGCATCATTTAGCTTCTCACTAAAGAATGCGATAGGCATACATACCCTCTTGGAAAAGCACAACTGCAATTTTTGAGGATGAATACTTCTGGTAAACTGTGTTGTCATTGATATGCCCAACGTTTCAGATGAACACTTCACCCATCTTCAGGGACATTAAGCTTTTCTGATGAAGTGAAGAGTGCTAGACTTGGCACTCTTCACTTCATCAAAAAAGCTTCATGTCCCTGAAGATGGGTGAAGTGTTCACCCGAAATGTCGAGCAATCAATGACAACACACAATTTACCAGAAGTATCCATCCTCATCAAGTTATTCACTGTGGAAATATTCATGCTAAAACTGCAATTATTGTTCCAAAGTCTCATAAAAGCCAACACCAGTGTCTTCGTTATCTTCTTGAATAGTTCAAATCCTCTTTGGGATGTTGTGTTCCACTGGAACTCTCCCTAGAAATTTGAATTAATTTCCAACAAAAGCTTGCCAAACTGTGAAAGCTTCTTACCTCAAATGTGCTCTTGACCACCAACAATGGCTCTCACCTTCTTTGGATCCATCTTCAATTTGTCTTGATATTTAACGAATCCCAAGTACACATTCTTCCTTCATGAAAGAACTATTTTGTAGATTTATCAACAAGTTCTCCTTCCTCACCCACTCTAGCACTTGCTTCAAATGTATCATGTGCTCTTCCTTCATCTTGTTGAAAATTAGTCTATCATCAGAATATACAACCACCAATTTTCCCAAGCATGATTTCAATACTTCATTCATTAACCTTATGAAACCTCTGGGTACATTTGTCAACCCAAATGACATGAACAACCATTCATACAAGACTTCCTTCACCTTGGTGAAGTATCTTGCTCTACTCACAATCCATCAAATCATCCAACCTTGGTAATGGGAACCGGTGTTTTGATGGTGACCCTATTCATGACCCTTGAATCAATGTACTTCTTCCACTTTCCCCATATCTCTAGTTTAGCATTGTGGGTTTTGCATGTGGACTCACATGTTCTCTTATCAACCCTCAATGCACATGGACTTGCCAATTTGAATTAATCTCTTCATTGTCCACTCCAATCAATGAATGTTGCCTTGTTTAGAAAAATCAAACTTAGAAATTAGAATTAAATCAATTTAATGGAAAATGCTTCTCATAGGTGGTAGTGCCTTTGAATGTTCATCTAAAATGACTTCCTTGAATTCCAATAATAGCTCTTTAACCTTTGTTGGTAACTTGGTACCTCACTCCTTTTCAATTACGATTTGACATCTCCATTACTACAACTATTGTTGTCCATTTTTTTCTCCTCCATGGGAAACAATCTGAATCTCTTCCCATATTTTTCAAGAAAAAAGATGTTCTTGGCTCCATCATGAACAATATTCCTATCAAATTTCCAAGGACACCCTAACAATAGGTGAGGAGCACTCATTGGGACATCACATAACACTTGATCATGGTAATTTCTAGGTGGAAATTTACCAAGAGCACTATTCTAAAACAATGATATGATGTCCCTTCTGCAATCAAGAGACTCTATATCCATTCAAAGGTGCATTTTAGATTCAACTTTTGAATCATCTCCATGGATACTAAATTCTCCATGCTACCTCCATCAACAATGAGTGAGCATCACTTCCCTCCAATTTTGCATTTTGTTTTGAGAATTGTCTTTCGTTGCTTCGACTCTTTCTCTTCAAGATTTTGCTCTAACCCAACAACACTCTCTAGAACATGAGGTTTTCTTCACATTATTGCTACACTTCATCGATGCAACTCCAACAGTAGGGCTAAATGCACTCCCAACACCTTGATTAATGTGTGTTCTAACTTCTTTCCCTTCGTTTGCATTCAAACTCATGAAGCGCCCATAATCCTAGTGCCCTTGTGCTCTATACTTGAAGCATGTTCTACCAAATTTTTTTCCTCTTCCTCTCGGAGTTCCTCAACCTCTAATTCCTTCATAATTTCTTCTAAATTCTTGGGTTGCAATGATTATGTTGGCCTCTTCTCCTTTGTTTATGATGGTTTTTCCTCTTCCATTCCTATTCCTCAAGAACTATGTTGCTTTCTCAATTGCTTTTCTTCAACCTTCAAGGCAAGTTGGTATGCCTCTGTAACATAGTGAATCCTCACCATGCTAAGATTATCTTAATAGCATATCAAAAGCCATTAATGTATATAGCAACGACCTTGTCATCTTCATTGCTTTGTCTAGATCTAATGGATAGCCTATGGAATTCCTCAATTTATTCCTCCATGCTCATCTCCTTCTATCTCAAGTTTTGAGATGTCCTTAATAGATTTAAAGAGTACTCTACTGAACAAACAAACAAACAAAAAATTACCCTTCAACGTGGCAACCATTCTATCCCAAGCCCTCATCTTCTCCTTTCCCTTTCTCTTCCTATCCAATTGCAAATTATCCCGCCATAATGATGCATGTCCTTTCAACTTGGTGCATGCAAGCTTTACTCTCTTGGGGCGTTCAATTTGTTCAAATTCGAAGAACTTTGACATGTCCACAATCTAATCAATTAATTCCTCCAAGTTTAAGTTTCCTAAGTAGGTGGAGAATTCCATCTTCAATATACCTCTCAATTCCATCATTGCTTCAATAAGTCTCTTCTTTGGAGCTCAAGATTCCTTAGCTTCTGGTTGTGGAACTTCTAGTTCTCACTCATCGTCACTCATATCACAAATATCAACTGCAACTCCTCTTCTCTAGGCCACTACCACAGCATCCATCCTAGCAAACATGGCCATCAACTTCTTAGTAATCTCATTTGCAACACCTTTTCATTGGTCTCAACCCCAAGGTGGTATTCCTCTATCCTTCTATGTGCCATTTCTAGTTGCTTATGTAAATCCCTTTTTATAGTTATACCCAACAAATTCCAATGTTGGAATGGTTGCTCTTCCCTTTATGATTATATCCAACAAATTCTTTTAGTAGAACCCTTCTCCACACTCACACACACGTATACTTACTCTAAAAACCACAAATGACAAGGTTGTACTATATCTCAGAGCACACAACAGATTCAATGGAAGCAAACAAACACAACACAAGCAATGGAAACAACAACAAACCAATCCACTTAAATTAAGCTTCAAATGTTGATGTTTGTCGCATTGAAAGGTCTTCTGCATAGGCTAAATGTCTAGCATACAAGGGAGAGTTCCCTTTAGGTGCATGTTCGAGAGGAGCAAGTAGTATGATTTTTATCCTAAGTTTTAACTCAGGAAAAGCACATTAATTCACTTATTGATTAATATTGGCTATTGGGCTAAAGTTTCCAAGGATAAATAATTTAATTATTTAAGTGACGGATATCTAATCTCCACCGTTGATTTAAGTAAGTTAGGATTTAATCCTAGCCCTTTATCACTTTGGATCTTAGAGATTGGCCCGATGAGAAATTATAAAGCAACCTAAGGGAGAGGATGAAGACACGACATCGTCATTGAGAAATCAATTCTCTCAAGTGAGAGGCTCAATGATTGAAAAGAAATGAAAAGTGTGCAACAAGCGTTTTCTGGAAGGGAAATTAGAGAAGGCTGAAAATTTGAAGAGCAGAGCTGAGATCTTGAAGGAGGAGGCCGAGTGTTTTGTGTAGGCCAAGTTTCAAGAGTGAGGCTGAGTTTCCAACCAAGGCCATGTGGGGTAAGGGAAAAGGTCGAGTTTTAGTGAGAGGGCCGAGATTTTTCCAGGGTGCAGCCATACAAGAGGAAGCCAAATTATTGCGTGTAGAGGCCAATATTTGCCAGGGCTGATTTATCTTCCAAAGCAACCAATTTCCAGAGGACGAATTTTGCTCGGGCCAAAAATCTAGAGGGCCATTTCTAGGTTCAATTATCGTTGTAATTTCTGTGTATTTCTCTGTGGGTCAAGGGCCTAAATTTTCCAGATAAATTAATGTGAAGGAAGATTTGATTGGGCAGATTTCTATGTTGTTTGTGACATATTTTTCTGAGTATTTTCCACAGCAAATTTATTGTGAAAAGTTAAAATACCAGTGTGTTTATTTTCAGCAGTTTAGAAAATAAATTTACTGGTTAAAGGAATTTCTGGGAGTAAAATAATTGTTGTGTTAAATAAATAAGATTTGGTATTTAGATGTTAACACCAAAATACTAAAAGCATGTCTCAATGTGCTCCAACCTGTCACAAAATCTAGGCCAAATGTCCATTTGTTTGAGACTTAGCTGGGTTTACAAAATGAGGAATGTTACCACTCAAACCAGTAGGGGACCTAAAGGGGTTCCTAAGAGGGCAACTGCTAGGCTAAGGGCAACTATGGAGGCTTAGCCCACTATCACCACAGCTAAGTCTCCTTGCTCTTTACGGACTTTCACTGATGGGAGGAGTCCAGGTAGTGTAGGGATTCACTTGTAAATTATATGTCAATGTATTGAGAAGTGACCCCAAAACCCTTTCCCAAGGATGGAGTGAAGAATGGAGCTTGCTTGCTCTTTAAGCAAGGGACTAGGTCCACCAGGGATAAGGGGTGAGGATTGGAGGGTTGAGGGAGAAAGGATAAGCTTATGAACAAGATACTCAATCCCTATAATCCTTGGGAAACTTGGATTCCCGAATGGTCCTTGACAAATAGTCTTTATTGAAAAGTAGGACCACACAGGTCCAAGTGGACCCAACCCAAGTTCATGATGGAATGTAGCAACCAATGATGTTCCTAACTTGGACAACGTGAGGGGAAAGGACCAAACAAGAATACTTTCTTCAAAAGGTTGAATTGATCCTATTGAGGTCTAGCCTTGGGGATGCCTAGGCACAATTCGATCCTAGAGCTAGGGCTTGAGATTCTCGAAGATTCCACCGTTAGAATTGCCTCAAATTTGGAGGAGAGGGAGGGGACCCACCAACGTAGTAGCCTATAAGAGATCAATTTTTTTCCTTGGGTCAATTCCCGGGAAATTGATGCCCTAGGTGACCTAAAGGGGCTAGACTTGGGGAAAAAGGGAAAAATGGTTAAAAGAGGGTTGAAATGATCACCCTTTTTGAGGGATCAATGCCTAGTTAACTTGGGGATATGGAGTCAAGGATAATGATGAGTAAGAACTTGGTTTCTTGATCAAGGAGGCCTAGAAAGTCAACTTCGTCCAATGTTGAGAGAAAGAAGAAAAGTGACCTTCAAGCATTTATACTTCAAAGCAAATAATGCAAGCTTCTTGAGATAAATGAATCTCTAGGACATTTCATTCATATAACATTGGCCCATACTATAAATTAGCTAAAATGTGCTCAATTCCACATTTCGACACTGCAGTAACTAGCCCTAGTTTTAGCAAGTATGCAGCAACAAGAATAATAGCATCAAAATTTACTTACAACGTTATAGAGTACATCCAACTAGCATTTCGTTTGCTCAATAAAGCTCCAAGACAAGAGAAATAGCCCAAATCCATACATCAAAATTCATCCAACTCCAAAAATATCCACCAAGGAAAAAGTGTGAAAACTCTCTATGATTAGAGAGATCCCAAATCAAGTGATGATACAAACGAATGTATCTAACATCAATATATAGCCTCCTAAGGAGTTCGAATTAGCATATGGGCCTACATTAGCCCCTAATGATAAAATAATGTGCAAATAAAACCCCGATTGGTGACAAGCCCACCAAACTAACTCATAAGTGTAAAAACAAGCCTCACAAGAGGCCAAATAATGATATGTGCATGTTGTAGGGCCCTCTAAGGCTCAATAATATCCTGAAGTGCCATATTGAGGAATAAATTCCTCAAAATATGATGGACAGTGGGGTGGCCCCTTGTTCTCCAAGTAGTAGACCTATGGTGCTCCCATTGGGTATGAGGGCACATAGATGACCCCATGGGTCTCCATATGAATCGGAGATCCTCTGCAAGGGTCCATGTGGTAGAATGAATGTTTCCATGACATCGTACAAGTCCTAGGACACCTGTCAAGAGTGTGGGGCTCCTATGGGGGCCTATTGGGCATAATGTACCAAGCATATCATCATCCCAAAAGTGGATCGCTAGTAATCTATGAGCATCCATGAAGATTCGTGGAGTGTTGTCTATTGTTGTGGAAGCCCATGGATCTCTATGCACAACCTACATGTGCCAATGTAGACCTTTGGGAGTTAGTATCCCATATAGGGAAACCAAACTCAAATGGATCAACTTATAATCTTGCATAAGATCCAATGCGTCCCCTAGGCTTCCTATACAACCAGTCATTAAAATAATTGGGTAAAAAGCTTACAAATCATGGATAACAATGTGGGCACTTCATAATGGCATGCCCTTCCGTAGTGGGCTTTGGCATGTGCTAGTGTCTGCAAGCTCCAAAGGGGGTTAGCCATGTACCATATTAGGTGGTTTCAACTCTTAAAGGGGATAGTATGTCCAAGGTACATCCCTCTAATGGGGGTGGCAAGTGACAAATAAGTGGAATTGAATAGGGAATGAGAGGAACAATCCTAGGCCACATAGTGGGGCATAGGGGTAGCTAGATAAGAGGAAGCCCACACTTGGCTATGTAATGTATAAGAGGGAGCAATCGTGGTACATGAGGTGCCCCTGCCTTGATTTTTCCACCCTTCTTCATATACCTTTTGCCATTTATGAATTTTATTTAATTAATTGCTCCAGGCTCAAAGGACAAGAGCATGATGTGTAAGATATAGTAGTGATTACCCCCTTTTAGGTAGGGTGGTTCACTGCGCTCCAGGGGTAGGGACAATCATGGGTTCCTGAATGATAAAGGAGGCTCATCTAAGGCCTCTGGAACCAGGGTGATGACCAATGATTGAGGTAGAGCTCATGTAATGGCTTTTGCTCACGTGCTAATTATTTTTGTCCCAGTCATATTTTGCATTTTGTGGTACAATTTCCTGTTAAATGTGGCCATATATGCTTTTCACTTTTCTTCTAAGTTGCACGAAACGGGGAAACGGAAACGAGTTTCCGAAACGGAAAGCGATACGAAACGCGACCTCCCCAAATTTTGGAAACGGGGAAACGCGAATATATATATATATATATATATATATATATATTAAAAATATAAAATTTATTATATAATGTGCAATCATAAAAGCATTTAATGATACATTATAATTATTACATTTAAACATTAAGATTAAATTTACATCACATTTACTCATGAGTCATGAATGATCACATAATGAAAATAAAAATATAGGAAAATCCAAAAGCAACCTTTAAAGTTTATTATATATCCAAGGGCAAAATCTCAAAATCAGCGTTTATTTATATTAGTATATGAGGCTGCAAGTATAATAAAGACTATAAGGCTGCAAGAACTATAGAGACAAAAGACTAATCCTCATCATAACAATCCTCATCAAAAATAGAAGCAACACAATGCTCAATAATGGATGGTGGTACTGAAGAAGATGATACACCAATTCTACTTCCAGACTCGGCCTCAATATTCAGGACAGCAAGAGAGAGCTCCAAATCAAGATTTTCTGCATCCACATCCCATTCTTTAGAAGGACCATTGTTTATTCTGGACCCCTACGAGATGCAAGGCGAAGGTTGGAGTGCACATAAACAAGATCCTCTGCTTTCTGTGAGCCCAACCTATTGCGCTTCACAGAATGAATAAAACCGTAAGTGCTCCAATTCCTTTCTGCTGATGAAGAGCTTGCCACTTGTGAAAGAATACGAATAGCAAGGTTTTGCAAATGTACACCATTTGCTCCATGACAAATCCACCACCTAACTGGATTCATGGTGCTTCTCTCCTCCAAAGCTGATATCTCTGCATAATCATCTATTCCTACAGCAAAACTGGCAAATTCCTCCTTTACCTCCCTATGTAGATGAGAAGGAAACATTCTCATAAGGGCCTTTTTCACCCCATTAGCCACCTCTCTATCCTTATGGGGTGCCTTCCTCTTCCCATTGCTTTGAGCAATAAGTTCCTCATCATAAAATTTGGGGTTCAAAGCATGTGCTAAAGTGTGCAATGGAGTATTGAAATTATTCCACCTATCAACAATGATTTTCTTGATCAAACCAGCGAAATGATCATCAACAAACAAAAGTTGTGAAGACTCTTGCGAAATGGTTTCCATAGTTTTCTCAACCATGGAATCCATGCCATCATATACCTCTCCCAAGAAAGGTTGGTCAGTGTCAGCACTCCGAAGAAGCTCAAATGCAGGGGTTGTGAACTTTAGCAAGAAATCTACCTTGCTCCACCAATCCTCATCAAGGCACAATCTACGCACCATAGATCCCCGCTTTGAATCTACTTGTCTCCACTCAACCCAAAGTTGACTTACCACCATAGAAACTAATGCATGCTTAACCTCAACAAGGCGGCGCAACATCACGAAGTTTGAGGCATATCTTGTCTCAGCAACTTTTAACAACTCCAATTTGGAGTACTCTCGAAATATGGCCTGAGACTGGTGGTGGTTGGTGATGAATTTGATAATCTCCCTTGCTTCCCCTGTGAGTTCCTTTATCCAGGAAACTTTGTTGTCGATCTCCTCTAAGATCAGATTCAGATTATGGACAATGCATGGTGTCCAAAAGATGTGGTCATACCTCCCCTCAATAATTAAACCTGTAGCTTTGCAAACTGGTGCATTATCCGTGATAACTTGCACCACCTTGTTAGGCCCTATTTGTTCAATAGCTTTTATAATAACATCAGCAATGAACTGTGCTCTTTCACCTCTCCTAAGCAGTCTTCTGCCTTGATAAACATTGCTCTGGGGGAAGTGGCAATGATATTTATCAATGGTTTGCGCCTTATATCTGTCCAACCATTTGAGACTATGTAACCCCAGAGCTACTCCAAGAAGAACGAATTGGAGCTAAAATTTCCTCCACAAGGTCCTTCTCATTTTTGAGAAGCTGGGTTCTGATTTTCTCATAGTTGGGCCCCTTGTACCCTTGAGGATCTTTGTTAACTGCCCTTATCATATCTTGCCAGCAAGGAGAACGAACAACATTGAATGGGATACCGCATGCATAAATGCACCTAGCCACTCTGGAATCAGTTTCTTCTCTTGCTTGCACATTCACCAATCTAGCAATTCTGCTACCCTGAACTGAAGGGGATGCCCCTGGGCCTCTGGTATTTTTGGGTGTTGGTTGTTCATGTTGTTCAGTGTGACCAGCTCTCCTCTTTCTTGCTTCAGCTACAACCCTTGGCTCAATGTTAGATGGAGTTTGAGTAAGGTCATCATGCATTCTCTTAGTACCATCCGCCTCATCTTGCTCTCTTTGATATGCCCTCCTTGCCAATGGATCTGTTGTTTTTGTGCAACCTGAAACCCCCTGTCCTCCTCCATGCAATAGATGTGCCTTCACTCTTGGGTAGGAGCCCTTGTACGTATTATTGCAAAGATTGCATCGCCATTCCCATGAGCCACCACCTCCACATCTTTGAAGCTTCGTCACATGCCTCCAAAGGGGATAATATTCAGCCCTTGAGTTGGCCCTAGGGCTTGAACTTGCAGCTGCACTTTGGCTGGAAACCATTGCTACAAAAATAAATTTAAAAAACAAATCTATAAATAAAACACGTATTTCATATTTTTGGCTGCATAAACCCTAGAAAATTTGAAGAAATAGTAAGAAAAAACTAACAAAATGAATGTGGTTTACCCAAATTAATTTTATGTGGCTGAAACTACCCTAAAATGCCAGAAAAGAGGAGAAATATGGCTGTAGCTTAGCCAAATCTGCTGCAAAAATAAATTTAAAAAACAAATCTATAAATAAAAAACGTATTTCATATTTCTAGCTGCATAAACCCTAGAAAAATTGAAGAGATAGTAAGAAAAAACTAACAAAATGAATGTGGCTTACCCAAATTATTTTTTTGTGGCTGAAACTACCCCAAAATGCCAGAAAAGAGAAGAGAAATATGGTTGTAGCTGAGCCAAATCTGTTGCTGCTAAAATCTGCTGCTGAAATCTCTTTCTCTTGCTGCTGAAATCTCTTTCTCCTGTTGCTGAAATCTACTTTGCTCACTGCTCAAAACACCCTAGCTGAAACAACTGCCAGTCTCCAAGAGAAACGACTTGCTGAATAGTGTGATGAGAGAATGAGACAAACTTCTCTTTTATAAGTTTAGACAAGCTTCTAGAACCCACTAGATAACCTAAAAACAATTAAAAGAAAAAACACAAGATTTTTTGGAAACGTGGGTTGTACGGCCGTTAAACGCGTTTCCGGCCGTACTGGCCACGTTTCCATTTCGGGAAACGTGGTGGTACGGCCGGAAACGCGTTTCACGGCCGTACCAAACGCATTTCCGCGTTTCGTCCCAGTTTCCAGCCGGAAACGGGCCTCCCCCCCACATTTCCTGCAACATAGCTAACAAGGCTAAGATTACAGCTTACTGTTAGTTTTTGTAGCATCGAAGGTGTTCTAGTCTCAAAACTTTGTGGAGAGGCTAAAAAACAAGAGTTCTCCATAACCCAGAAATCGTTTATGGAAATTCCACATAGAAGTGTCTCAATTAGATTATTAGCCTATTTTTAATTATAAGTCTAAACTTAGGAAAAGGGGTTAATTAATCAGAATTACTTGATAAGGTGTGAAGCATCTAGAAACTCACACGGATCGACAGGGAAATAATCTTAGTCATCGATTAAGATTTAATCTTGGTCATTGGAGGTCCAACAAAAGATTATAAGAAGAATTTGATGCGTAGATGGAGAACACACACACAGATCGATTTCCTTGGAGAGTTCGATTTTCCAAGGCAGTAGCCAGAAAGTTCAAGCTTCAGAAGGGAAGAAGAGACAAAGAGGGGCAGGGACAGTGATCTAGAGGAAGTTTTCCAAATCGGGAGAGGCAGCAGCAAGAGGCCAAGTTATTCCCAGTGAGGCAGCGCAGAGGACTGCACGGTCAGCTTTAGAGGGCAATTTGATTTAGCTGTGGGAAAAATAGATTCAGCTTCCAAAGACCTGGAAAGTAGAATCATTTTCCTTAGCAGAAACAAGCAGAACGACTTGACTAGAGGCAATTTCGGACTAGACGTCTAAGGGTCTGTGCAAGCACTGTGGAGAACCCAACGTGAGGGGTCCAAGAGGACAAGTTTTTGAAGTGAAGTTGTGTCGGGGTTACTTGTGGAGGAAGGGAAATTCCCTTAGATAATTTTGGCCAGATTTTCTTGTTGTTTGGATAGCCAGTTGGGCATCCATAGATTGTACTCAAAAATTCATTGTTGGATGATAATAAAAACCCTCAGTTGTTGCACCAGTTTTCCCAAGTTGGGTTTTTCCAAAGACAATTGTCCAAAAATAAGTATGTGAATTTTTATGTGTGCTAGCAAATTTCTCAGTTTCTAGCGTTTTTATTTTCCACAGTTTTATCTGTGAAGGTTGGGGTGTGATTTATTCGATATTTGCCATAGCAAATAAATTGTTAAATTAATTAACAATTAGAAGAATTAATTATAGTTGCTGCAATAGGATTTCAAACTTGAAATTTTCACATGGTATCAGAGTGTGATTGATCAGACGGGGAAGTTCAGAAGCAGAGATAGAAGAATTCATTGTTCAGAGGGAGGAACAAGATGATTTTTCTTGGGGTTGCACAGAGCCTAAGGCGCGCAGATCAAATTGCTTAGGGAAGCTCAATTTTTTAGTGCAGGTTGACAGAAAAATTTGGCTTCCCAGTTGAGTGATTCCGGCAGGTAGAGGGAGAAGCAGCGACTCAAATTTTTGCTGAGTAGATATCTTGTTTGGGCACAGAAGGATTTGCAGCAGTTTGCAGTAGCATAATCAGCATCGGATGGAAGAGAAATAGCACACACTAGGGGAAATTTCTTTTATGGGATCTTGAGTTTTAGAGATCTAATTTTTCCAATTACAGATTGGCAGTGGTTGTGAGCAGATTTCCTCACTCCAGAAGGGAGTGCGTGTAGCAGATCCAGTAGTCGCGCAGAGGGAAAGAGGGAGATTTTCGACCAGATCTAGAGATGGCCACAGTTGGACTTAGAGATCAAGATAGGTTGGAGGGAGCCTCCAACTATGTCATCTGGAAGGCTAGGATGTCCTTCCTTCTAGATGAATATGGCCTGAAAGCCTATGTGGAGAACGTGGTAGCAGTACCCCAGGATGTTGATCAACTCAAGGAGTACAGAAAAAGAAATGGCGAAGGCAAAGCAAATTTTGGATGTGGAGTCTGAGATCATCTAGTCTCACATGTGGCAGACAAAGGTACATCCAAGGAGATGTGGGATGCTCTCTCTAAGCTATTTCAAATTTCTTTTGAGCAGCAGAAGATGTTTCTCAAGGAGAAGCTGAGGAGCATAAGGATGCAGAAGGGCGAAAGAATAGATGGCTTCCTTACCAGGATTAAGGAAGTCTAATATTAGCTTGCAGCCATTGGGAGGCACCCCAACCCATAGAGCTTGTACGATTGGCATTGAATAGTATCTCGGTCCTCAGATGAATGGCATGTGTTTGTCCAAAGCATCTTGGGCAAAACACATTGCCTAAATGGGAACAGGATGTGGTCTGACCTACAACAAGAGGAGTTGATGTGGGCTCTTGTAAAGAGTACCATCAATGACAGCAGTAGCAAAAGCGTGAAGGGTGAGAAGGAAGAAGAAAATATGGCCCTAGCATCTAAGGGTCCTAGTCAGGGACAAGGGGAAAAGAAGAAGAAGGACCTATCGAAGGTCAAGTGCTTCAGGTGTGACAAGCTCGACCACTACAGTCGCAGTGTCCTCTCAGGAAGAAGGGCAAGCAGGAGAAGCAAAACCAAGCAGCAGTATTCGAAGAGATCGATAAGTTGTCCTCCAGGTTGGAGAAAGACTTCGCAATGTTTGCAGCTATACCTCCAGGAGAGATGTGGGATGATTTAGAATTGTAGTCCCAGAGCAAGACAGACATGGGCAAGGTCCATCGAGGAGTCCTCCTCTTGGATCATTACCTTGCTACAGGGGCCCACAATATTCAATAGCAAGACGAACCAGTGTCGATTATGCAGTCAGAATACGGAGTGATAATTGAAGCCTAGTAGTAATCAGTAGCTAAGGAGCCAATGCAGTGTTGGCAACAAAGCAGGAGGCTCAGTAGCAGAGTCAGCAGCAACGCAAATTCTTTAGTGGACAGTGCAATGACTAGTAGCAGTTAGAGGCTCGAGAGACAGATGCATCATATTGAACACAATTGATTCAATATTTAGGATGCTTCTCAGTTGCAGTAGTTGTAATAGCAACAACAACAGTTGAGAGGGAGTTGCAATGCAGATGTAGGGTTGGCAACAATATGGCAATGTCAGCAACAGCACAGATGCATCATCAGAGTTGTGCAATGGTTGGTGGGCAGGAGCCAGACATCAACAGCATGACAGAGGGTGGTACAGAGGCAGGGTGTTGTGGCAGAGTGTGCAACACTAGAGAGAACACCTTTCTCGCTAAGAGAGAGTGTTAGTTTTTGTAACATCGCAGGTGTTCTAGTCTCAAAACTTTGTGGAGAGGCTAAAACACAGGAGTTCTCCATCACCCATGAATTGTTTCTGGAAATTCCACCTAGAAATGTCTCAATTAGATTATTAGCCTATTTTTAATTATTTCCTTAGTTTAAACTTAGAAAAAACGGTTAATTAATCAAAATTAATGGAGATAAGGTGTGAAGCATCTAGAAACTCACACGAATCGACGGGGAAATAATCTTAGCCATCGATTAAGATTTAATCTCGGTCATTGAAGGTCCAACAGAAGATTATAAGAAGTCGATGGGTAGATAGAGAACACACACATAGAGATCGATTTCTTTGGAGAGTTTAATTTTCCAGAGGCATTAGCCGGAAGAGTTCGAGCTTCACAAGGGAAGCAAAGACAGAGGAGCAGGGGCATTGATCCGAAGGAAGTTTTCCAAATTCGAAGATGCAGAGGCAAGAGGTCGAGTTATTCCTAGTGAGGCAGCGCAGAGGACCATGCAGTAAGCTTCCGAGGGCAATTCAATTTCGTTGTGGGAAAAATCGATTCAGCTTCCAGAGGCCTAGAAGTCTTCTAGAAGGTCGAAGAATCATTTTCCTCAGCAGAGACAAGAAGAACAACTTGATTAAAGGCAGTTTTGGGCTAGATGTCCAAGGGTCTTCCCAAGCACTGAGCAAAAGCCAGTGTGAGGGGTCCAGAAAGACGAGTTTTTGAGGCGAAGTTGTGTCGGAGTTGCTTGTGGAGGAAGGGAAATTCCCTTAGATAATTTTGGCAAGATTTTCTTGTTGTTTGATTGTCAGTTAAGCATCCATAGATTGTACTCAAAATTTCACCGCTGCATAATAATAAAAACCCTTTTGCACTGGTTTTCCCAAGTTGGGTTTTTAATGGGACAATTTTCCAAAAATAAGTGTGTCAATGTTTATGTGTGTGTGTTAGCATATTTCTCAGATTCTAGCATTGTTATTTTCCGCAGTTTTATTTGTGAAGGTTGTAGTGTGATTTATTCGATATTTGTTGTAGCAAATAAATTGTTAAATTAATTAACAATTAGAAGAATTAATTCCAGTTTCTGAAATAGGATTTCAGACTTGAAAATTTCACACTTACTTCCATGAATGTGCATCAATGAAAAAAACTCAAAACACCATTTGGAGGATGTATAACAAAAAAGATCATGCACTTCATTTAAAGACATCTCTCTAGTAACAATATGTCAATATCCAAATTTATTTGAAAAACCTCGAAAGGAAAACATCCCAAACATCTTGGTCATCTCCTTTTTCAACCACAATTTCCAAGGGTGCAGAATGAGAGATTATTGTAGCCAATTACTAGGAATGAACGTCAAGAGGTTTTATAGTCTCTCTATGTCAATAAAGGCACAAGTTCTGATGGGTGGATGTTAAAATTGGCAACTAGAGCCAAATTCCATGTGGGTCACCTCATTTATGGCCGCTGATATTTTTCCTAGATTCCTCTTGTCGAGTGGTGTAGGATTGATCTAAAGATCATCCAATTCTGACAAGTATTTATGGAGATATGAATTTATTTGTATTTACTTGACAAATTGTCAAGGTCGGCCAGCAGTTAAATGTGTGGCACACATGCTCAGTAAATCATAAAAATACAAGAGAGGTTGATTCATTTTCTTATCATCTCATGCCCCTCATTCTTCTCTCTCTCTCCTTAGCTTTTGGTTATACAAGGACCAGCTCACACATGGGAAGAAGGAGGACGCTAAAAGGAGGACACAGAACTATTGAAGGTCTCTTTGACCTACGTTAACCAAGCGTTGACTCATCAAGGGTGCAGTTTTGGTGTGGCTGCCTCTCGTAGGCAGGCCGCAAATTTTGGCACAAAAATCGAGGCAATCAGTCCATAGGTTTGACCAGTGTTGACTGCCCTAGTTTTGGGCAGCGGGCTGACTTTAGTCAACAACGATTTGACTATGTTTTTGAGGTTGTTCAAGGGTTTTTTGTTCAAGCTATTCGAGGGCTAGTTGACCAAAAATTGACCAAGCATATTGGAGGTCAATTTCAACTCGTTTGACCAAGTTTGACTTTACTGATCTAGGGTTTGTTGTTGCTGATATAAAATTACAAAATTCTAATTTTGTACTATTTCTCTCTGTTGGACTATTGAAGATAGAAGAAGATTTGATCAAAGGGTTTCCCCGCATTGGGGTTTGTCCCTGGCTAGTCGCCACATTGTGTCTCTTGCCTTCACTTGTTTTCTATTGATCGTGTAATGTTCTATCTACACTTTATTTAATGTATATGTGATTGCTAATCTGTGGCTAATAAGAATAAAAGAAGTAAACTACTCTAAGCATAGAACAAACCATAATTTAACATGGTTTCAAAGCTGAGGTGAAGACAACACCCAAGCAAGAGCAAGAGCAAGAGCAAGAGCAATCACCGAAGAGAAGGTTGGCAAGGCCATCCTAAAAACTTCATGGGGTCCTCAACACTCTTCCCCGCCGAAGACAAGCTCCATGAGAAGTCTAACTATCACGGATGGAAGATGTCTCTCGATCAGACTTTAGAAGATCAAGAAGTGTTGGACCATGTAAGAGGCAATGTTGTTGCGCCTCCATCAAATGCATCCGCTACTGCCAAAAGCAAATGGTCCAAGGGAGAAGTCAAAGCAAGGAAGATCATCCGAGACTCTATTGACAAGCACCTGTTGGCCTATGTTTCCGAGCTGATAACCTCCAAGGAAATCTATGATAGACTGGTCACTTTATTTAAAGTTAATGATGCAAATCAAGTTTTGTTCCTTAGAAATAAGCTGAATGAAATTAAGAAGGGAAAAGATGAGAGTATGCAAGCATATTTCTTAAGGATTACCAAGATCAAGAATGATCTCCCATCTATTGGGGAAGTAGTTCCTGATAGGGAAATGACTATCACAACTCTTGGAGGACTGCCACCTGAATGGTATATATTCAGGACTACTCTTCTCAACAATAATGTCATCCCAGGAATTGAGGAATTGATGGCTAGATGTATTCAAGAAGAGACAAGGATGGAAGAGCAAGAAATGCTCACACTTAAAAGCCATCCCTCTGCCTTTTCTTCTCATGCTAAAAGAAGAAACAATTATGGGGCTAAATCCAAAGGAAAGGTTGGACCAAAGGGTGGAAGAAAAGGTCGATGTTACAATTGCAACAAAATGGGCCACTATGCGAGGGAGTGCCCTGCTAAAAGGGACTCACACCATGACGATGACCAAAATCACTCTCAAGGCAATCAAAGGAAATTACGAAATGCTGCCGGACCTATTTTACGAAATGCTACCAAGTATCGTCAACTCATCGGAGCATTGATTTTCTTGGTGAACTCTCATCCAGATATATGTTTTGCAGTCAACACGTTCAGTCAACATATGGTTGAGCCTCACCACTCACATTGGATTGGTGCCGAGAATCTGTTGAGATATCTTCATGGCACAATCACTCATGGGTTGAGATACACTGCCAAAGATGTGAGAATACATGGATATACTGATGTTGATTTGGCAGGCAGTGTGGTGGACAGAAAGAGCACTTCTGGGTGTTGCTTCTCTTTGGGATCTGCCTCAATATCCTGGATGAGCAGGAAGCAGAAGTCGGTGGCTTTGAGCACTACCGAGGCAGAGTACATTGCTGCTAGTATGGCCTCTTGTGAAGCGATCTGGTTGCGAAATCTCTTCAGTGAGCTGTTTGGATTTACATTGGATACCACCGTGATCCTGTGTGACAACCAGAGCGGGATTCGTTTATCAGAGAATCCCGTATTTCATGATTGCTCCAAGCATATCGATCTCATGTACCACTATATTCGGGATATGGTGCAGCAGGGAGCATAAGGCTCCAACATATCGATACAGATGAACAGGTCGCCGACATTTTGACGAAGCCCCTGGCAAAGGTCAAATTCTTGACTTTCCGAAAACGACTTGGTGTCGTTCAGAGACCCTCTTATGAGGGTTAAGTATGATGCATTGAGCTCTAGAAGCTCCAAGGGGGCACAGGGTACTTCTTGGAGAGACATGTAACCACAGGGCGACTCACCATCCCCTGGTGGTGCACTATGTACAAGGTGAAAGGTTCAACCTTCCCCTGTGACACCCCGTGGTGACTGTAGAACAAGATGATTAGTTCTCCTGTGGACCAAGATGATTAGTTCTCCGTGGCAACTGTGGAACAGGATGATTAGTTTTCCTGTGGGCCAAGATGATTAGTTCTCCATGGCGATTGTGGAACAAGATGATTAGTTCTCCTATGGGCCAGGATGATTAGTTCTCCTGTGGCAACTATTGGACAGGATGATTCGTTCTCCTTTGGACAGGATGATTAGTTCTCCTGTCGAGGCATCCTACCCATGCAGTGTGGGACTCATGGGAAGTACCTGTCATCTGATCAATGAGTAGGGAAATGGGGTTAGGGACCATCAGTAGTACTATCAATGGACGCATCGTTGTATCTACCATACTCCCTATGCTAGGATGACTTCCATTGATCTGGGATCAATGATACTGATCTGGAATCAATGAGTGGTATAACACACTCTCAGACTGACTTCGTGCCAGTGGAGGATGGTATGATACATCCTCGTTCATTTCTTCTTCTTCATAGTTCGAGCAGAGCAGGACCAAGCAGTACAGGGCAGTGCATTTGATGGCTGAGATAGTAGCGACGGTCAGACAGATTGCAGATGGAGTTCTCCCTAGTTGAGAGGGAGTGTTAAAATTGGAAACTAGGGCCAAACTCCATGTGGGTCACCTCATTTATGGCAGCTAATATTTTTCCTAGATTCCTCTTGTCGAGTGGTGTAGGATTGATCTAAATATCATCCGATTCCGACAAGTATTTATGGAGATATGAATTTATTTGTATTTACTTGACAAATTGTCAAGGTCGGCCGGCAATTAAATGTGTGGCACACATGCCCAGTGAATCTTATAATCTCATCTCACTCATTCTTCTCTCTCTCTCATTAGCTTTGGGTTATACAAAGAGCAGCTCACACGTGGGAAGAAGGAGGACGCTGAAAGGAGGACGCAAAACCACTGAAGGTCTCTTTGACCTGCGTTGACCAGCGTCGACTCATCAAGGGTGTGGTTTTTGTGTGGCTGCCTCTCCTAGGCAGACCACAGATTTTGGCACAAAAATCGAAGCAATCCGTCCACAGGTTTGACCAGCGTTGACTACCCTAGTTTTGGGCAGCAGGTTGATTTCAGCCCACAGCAATTTAACTATGTTTTTGGGGCTGTTCAAGGGCTGTTTCTACAGGCTGTTCGAGGTCTAGTTGACTGGAAATTGACCAAGCATATTGGAGGTCAATTTCAACTCATTTGACCAAGTTTGACTTTGTTGATCTAGGGTTTGCTGCTGTTGATATAAAATTACAGAATTCTGATTTTTGTACTATTTCTCTCTGCTGAACTATTGAAAATAAAAGAAAATTTGATCAAAGGGTTTCCCCACATTGGGATTTGTCCCTGTCTAGCCACCACATCTTGTGTCTCTTGTCTTGGCTTGTTTTCTGTTGATCATGTAATGTTCTATCTACACTTTACTTAATGTATATGTGATTGCTAATCTGTGGCTCATAAGAATAAGGTGATTGCTAATATCCTGAAAACCTCTAACTCCTCAAAACTACAATTAGATTTGGCCCATTTCACTGTGTAATTGCATACACAAGACCATTTCAAAAACAATAGCATGGAGACTTAAGCCCACTCTATCCAATATGATCTCGAAGGAGCAATTTGAATTAAGAACGGCGACAAATCCATAATGTCATTGGCTCAACACAGGAGACTTTACAGTGATAAGATAAGACAAGTTCATTAATGTCCAAGGCATGACCAGAAAAGTAGGCCAAATGGACTACGAAAGTACACCCCATGTCAATACAAAGTCGGAATGTGAAGGCATCACCTAGAACAATTCTAAAAGCAAAAGGATGATAAGATCTAAGAGTCGAATAGAGACCAGTCACTAAATGTCTAGCTAAAGAAAAAACAAAACAAAAAAGCTAAAAGAGAGAGTATAAGGTGTTGGTACAATAGAAGTGCTAAACATTGAAAGGCTCTAAAAAATCCTGATATTAAGAAAAGAGACGATGTCAAGACCTGTTGGAGCTGGCAATCAAGGACAAGTGAGTAGTTAAAGAAAAAACAAAACAAAAAAGCTAAAAGAGAGCGTATAAGGTGTTGGTACAATAAAAATGCTAAACATTGAAAGGCTCTAAAAAATCCTGATATTAAGAAAAGAGACGATGTCAAGGCCTGTTGGAGCTGGCAATCAAGGACAAGTGAGTCGACCAGAAGGTGTATCAAAGTTTTAAAACATTGTAAAAGGGCCAATGCACTAGCAGATGATATCATGCAGAGAGTGGTCAATGCTATGGGGTGATGGTTGTATGATCCTGGGGAGGTACAAAAGCAAAGGAGCCCAACTCTCCTAACATCCGAGGTCAATAGGAAGAATCTCTTGACAGAAGCCTGACTACTCCATTAAACCTAGTGAGTAGTATGCTGGTCGGACAAAGCCCAACTCTAGGGCCACCTGGAGCTAGTTCATCTACTGGTATGGTGATGTACCAGTTCAGGCTTGGTCACTGCACATATAATTTCACTCAGACCAAAGCAGCCACCATATTAACATCCATCGCACAGAAGAAAGGTGTGGAAGAACTGACAGTATATGGTGATTCCAGAATCCATGCTTGTATGGTACATTCCAGTACAGCAAAGCAGCACATTGCTCTCAAGCCTTCAGATTCAGCATTTTTAGTCATCTTTATAGAGAGTGAAATGAGGAGACATAGCAGGCAGCCAAGCGACCCTGCAAGCTGGACAATCGATTACTACACAATGTCAAGGTTTCTGGAGATGGATTTCCTACTTGCAGGACCAAAGTCCTGATATGAATGGATCTTTCATTGACTTTTATTCCGATTGTGGATTTATGCGTGTGTTCTGTTTACCGGGATATTTGATGGTCTGCCCGAGAGCTGCTTTGGACATTTAGTCCGTTACTGCATCATTGTGCATTATAACGTAAGTGCAAATAACACACTGAACCTTTTTAGTCTTGCATATGAGGCTAAATCCAGGTCTTGAACTTTTCTTTATCTTAAGTGACATACATTTTTTCGAGGTGTGCAGAGAAAGTGACAGACATTTTTACGAGGTGTGTTATTGGGAAGAGTGCAATTCAAAAAAAATGACCATCTATATATCTAGTGCACAGACCGTGAAACAAAGTGCATTCTAAGTTTTTGCCATGATATGCATTTCTCATTCACTACAGGGTGCGAAGTCACAAGCTCAAAGCATATATATACAGTGAAAACTAACTGCTGTAATTTATTGATTTTTGAAAGTGTGTGTAATTCAAAAAAGTGACCATCTGGATATTTAGTGCATAGAGAGTGAAACAAAGTGCATTCCAAATTTTAGCCATAAATTAACAGCAGTAAAAAGCAAAAGTATCTTTTTGAAAGTGTGTGCAGTTATAAAAAAAAGGACCGACTATAGATTTAGTGCATAGAGCCGTGATATGCATTTTTCATGCACTATAGGGTGGGAAGTCACAAATTTAAATCCTGCAAGAAAACAAGACTACAGGAGGTATAAATCAAGGATAAGAGGACTGGAACATACCAGGCACCACCTTTGGCGCTTCCTCTACTGCGTTGAAGTAATGAAGCTGACCTCTATACCACACATACTGCGGCTTCGGCGCATACTCACTGCCATTGGGCAAATTAATATAAAACCCAATAACGTCACCCTCCACGTAAGGTCCGTTACCATAGGGCTCTCTGATAGTATTATGAAGTTTAGTGCCATCCACATCGCTGTAGCCATAGCTGTTCCGATCATAGCCTACAGGAGCCTGAACATTTCCTTTCTCTGTAGACCATCCCAATCTAGTATGTCCAGTTTCACCGAGGTAAACAACCTTGATCTCAAAATACCATGCCCCCTCCACCACACCCCTAGTAGCCATCACCATTCTGTACCCCTTAGTGCTCCCTGCAGTCAGTCTATCTTCACCCAACTCAATCCTTTCTGCCTTGTGGATTTTTGAGAGGCAAATTTTCATGTCTGGGGTATCATCTACCTTATCAAGCAGCCTGGTGACAGGAGTTATGAGAGTAGTATCTTCTGCTGCGGTATTGCCATTAGCCCTATTCTTCTTGTTCGACTTCCTGGATGTTGATTTGGTCCAGACATTAGTGTTTTTTCTTTTGGGCTTTTTAGTAGCAGTATCACCACCAAATGCCACCATTGCAGCCAGTGATTTCCTCTTCTGGGAAGCCCTGCCTGAAGTTTTAGGGTTGGTGGCCAATCACGAGTAAGCAATCACGTATTGATCTTACAGAGTATTATATCTCTATTGCCCTCCCCTCTCCTACGAGTTTGCCTTTAAATATTCTATTGTCATACTAGTTTTCTCTGAGAATTAAAAGAACCAGCTGTTTTTATGGCTTGCCAAAAAATTTAAATTGGTGTGAACAGGACATTGCAGACCGGTTTGGCGGGAGCTTGCAAGGAACAAAAACAGTTCATAGCAGACCCTGAAGCTAGGGAGCACACTGAGAGTTATCGACCTGGTCAAGCCTCGAAATTTGCTAAATTAGCAAAGGTGCAACACGAAAATCATAACCATGGTAAAAAAGAACGGAGTCGTCTAACGACGCGGCAGTAATGGGAGGAATGAATTGCAGGACGGCCAAAAGTGGTTTGAATCCGGGTTAAAAAATTTCAAAAAATTTTGTAGAGGCCGTATTTGAATGGTGTGTTTTTTTATGGTGGAAATAGATTCAGCTTCATAAAAAATAGGTAACAGCGTTAATTTGGATTTACAAATAATTTTACCAGATTTTCTCTAAATATAATCGGAATTTCCATAACTTTTTAATTATGATTATTATCGGAATTTCTGACCAACCCTGCGTCTAGTTGGACTACGCAAAAAATAACTAAATTTAATAAAAATAACTTTAGCAAATTTTCTCTATGACCTGAATTCCCATAACTTTTTAATTATTACCGGAATTTCTGAGCAACTCCTTCGCCTCATTAGACTACCCGAAAAATAACTAAATTTAATAAAAAATAACTAAATGGAGTTGAGTACACTACACTTGTCAATCGAAGAAAGAAGGTGAAAAGGGAATTTACATGCGTTATCGTAGTTTCACAAGTCTTTCTGAGTAAATTTGTGAAAAGGGCATTACATGCGTTGTCATAGTATCACAAGTCTTTGGCATTGAATTAGTTTCATTATCTGTACATTTATTATAACTTCAATGAGAATTGGGCCTTTAAAATGGGGAGTAGTTTAACAAGGAGGTCGAGGAAGCGTTTGGATGGTTAAAAGTGGTCAGAATAGGACAAAAAATTTCAAAAAAAAATTGTAGAGACAGTTTTTGAATTGTGTTTTTGATGGTGGAAATAGATTGAGCACCATCAAAAACTTTTAAAACACTTGAAATTTTGAAGTTTAACAACTATAACTTGAATTTACAAAAATCTTTATTGGATTTTATCTATATATAACCAGAATTTCCATAACTTTCCCAGCAACTCGTCCCCCTTGTTACACTAGGTCTTAAAAAGGCATGTGAAAGGGAATACAGGCATCGTTGTTGTAGTACAAGATGCAACTACATTATAGATTTAGTGGTAAATTAATTGGCCATTTTAAGGAGTAATTTAGGTGTCATAAATAACTGGTTATAATAATTAAGTGAATTGCAACTTGAGAAAATTCGCAGGGATTAGGGATTAGTTGGTTTATCTTGAGTAAATGAATTGTAATTTGAGAAAATTGGAAGCTATAAATATAAATTTAATGAGGCTACAAATATTTTAATTCTTTTAGTTTTGTTAATTGAAAATTAAAGTAACTGATAATTTACATGTGTGTGTTTTTTTATTTAGAAAATGTTTTAATTTATGTTATATGAATTTTTAGCATAGTGAAGAATGTGAGCATTAAAAATGATGTTTATAGTTTAAGTAATCAAAACAACGTTTGTGGATATATAAGTGGGATAAGAGTATGCGTGTTTAAAATAATATAGATAAGAGTGTTAAAAATGATGTAATGTTATAGATACGAAAGTTAAAAATGACGATCATGAATAGTGCTTAAATTCAAGAATGGTAAACATTCATGAATAACAGTGTTTAAAATTAAAAATGATAGTATTATATAGTTTAGTATATAAAGTATGTGTGTTTAAAATAACATAAATAAGAGTGTTAAAATGATGCTTAAAATTAAGAATGATAAACATTCATGAATACCACCAGTGATTAAAATTTAAAATGATAATATTATATAGTTTAGTATGTAAAGTATGTGTGTTTAAAACAACATAAATAAGAGTGTTAAAAATGATGTAATGTTATAACTACGAACTTTTAAAATGACATTCATGAATACTAATTTCTTAAAATTAAGAATGATAAGGATTCATGAATACTAGTGCTTAAAATTAAGAATGATAAACATTCATGAATACCATTGTTTAAAATTAAGAATGATAATATCATATAGTTTATATAAAGTATAATTGTAAAACAGTAAACCTCGTAATGTGGGATAGAAAGAAGTTCCTCTTTAAAACTTTAGTCATTCCGGCTTATATGGATGTGAGGTTTGGGGTTGTAGTATCTCTAGAGAATCTTGTGGGATAGAAATAAGTTCCTCTTTAAAACTTTAGTCACTCCAAATTATATGGATGTGAGATTTGGGGTTGTAGCATCTCTAGAGAATCCTGGAGAAAGGTTGAGCAAATCTGGAAGCATTTTATAAAGTATAACCTCAAAATTAAAAGCAACACACCCTATCCTATTCTCCCTATAGAAGGGTATTTCCCCTATCCGGAGCCTAGTTATGACTAGGCTTCTGTTGTACAAGCACAAACTCAATAACATAGGAGACCATAGACTTCCTAAGCTAGCTTTAAATTCCTACCAAAACTACCTTAAGGCTCAACTGAGGCTGATATAAAGACATCAGGGCCTGGTTAAACCATTGGGAGATCAACTAGAATGTTGCATTGCAAAACATTAATAACATTAAAAATATTGTTACTTCTAAGTTCAAAGAAAAAATGTGGTGTGAGAAAGATTTAGCAGCTAAAAGAAAATTAAGATATTATAAGGAGGTCATCAACCCCACCCTAGAAGATCAAAAGTATCTCTTTGTTTTAACTAGCTCAAAGAAGAAAATTAATATAGCCAAGATTAGAACGAACTCTCATGAGCTCCATAGTGAACGGGTCGTTGGGCAGTTCCTAAAACACCATGCATAGAAAGATCTACCATCTCTGTGAGAATAGAACATCAAGGATGAAAATCACTTCCTCGAGTGCCCCTTGTACAACCACATTAGATACCAGTGTCAAAATCTTTGTTGCAATACTGACCTACTAACCTTTGAGGTTGTCAAAATTACAATGAGCTCGGGAGGCTTCTCTCCAAGCTTTTTGAGCATAAGAATAAAATCTTAAATCAAATTAAATAATTCGTTTATTTAAGTCCGATAGACCAAAATTTGGTCTTAGTGGACGTTAACCATCATCATCACATCATCAATAAAGTTTTAAATAAAAAAATTATAATAAAACATTAGATTAAAATTAATAATAAAATATAATATTGACTTAATTAAAATTTAATAAAAATAAAGTAATAAAAAATAATAAGTATATTTAATTCCATTTTATTTTTATTAATAAAATTATAAATAATGAGGAATTTATAACATACATATAAGATCTAAAAATAATACATTCCAAAACCGCGTTATCAAAAAATGTGTGAAGCCCAAAGTAGTTGTTGTATTATATATTTAAGTAGCTAAATTACTCATTGTGTCATTATGTTTGCTTGCATGGAGAGAAATTTTCTACAAATAATCACATTATAAATCTACAAGTGAATTAATTAGTTTATTTAACCTAAGATAATTTAGAAAGTGTTATCAGATAATTGGGTTTATTATGAGTAAATGACTTGAAAAAATGGAAGTGATAAATATAAATCTAACTAGATTTGAAAGTATAAATATTTTTATTTTTCAATTTTGATAGTTTAAAATTAAAATAATTGCTAAAGAGTATATAAATATGGGAAACAATATTTATGGTTTAGATTGCTTTTATGGAAAATGAAAAACGATAATATTATGAAGTAGATATTATAGTTACATTTTAGATAAGATATTTGAAATAAAATAATAATAATAATGAAATGCAAGGTTAATTTAATTAAAAATAAAAATAATAAATAGATTTAAGTTCAATGAGTAATGATTTATATTCATAATTATGATATTCTAAAATTTTATATTGTAGAATATGTTATTAAATTGATATTTTAAAAAGACTTACTACTAGCATTTTATGTATTGTTATTATAGATTTATTTAACTAAATTACTCATTATCTCCATGTATATGAAGAGGAACTTCTTATAAGTAAACACATTATAGCATTAGTGGTAAATTAATTGATTTAAGAGGCAATTTATAGATTGTCATAAATATTGTTATATTACGAGCATAGATCCATCTTTACTCTGGATTAACCCAGTGCGGAGAGGGATCAAACATCTTTTCACTCTATTTTAGTTTGCAATTGACTTCAACAAAAATCTAAACTGGAATGGTTGTAGAAAGAAAAGAACTTTGGGGACTTGGAAAGCATTTTATGCTTTTCAAAACAATGTAGAGAGGGAGAGTTATGGGACTAGAAAAACCACTCAAATTCTTTTTGGGCTTCTATTGATTTGGCGATTCTCTATGGTTTTGTACTATGGGCCAGTAGTACCTCTGACAGGAAAATTGAGAAGTGTTTGATTACAAACAAATTTAAGATTAAAAGTGGAGTTCCTTGTGATATCTTGTTAAGTGAAACAGGGACTGCTACTATTGAAGCAATTAAACAGCAAAGAGATAACAACTTTTGTTATGGAAAAATTTCACAAGCGTACTTGGGATAAGGAGCTAGGAAGAAAGAAAAAATAATATATTGAAGTGTTTAATCCTACTTATAGTCATCAACCAAAAGCATACATAGATACCAATATCTCTTAGAGAGCCAAAATTCGTATTGCTTAGTTAAGAACTAATTCTCATCAACTTCGTTGTGAAACAGGGCGCTAGAAAAGGCCAAAGCAAGTGTGGGAGGAAAGACTATGCATTTCTTGTTCTTGCCCAAAAGTGGAAACAGAAATACATTTCATTTTAGAATGTGAGGCCTTCAAGCACAACAGAGAAAGTTATGCAAATATGATGGCAGCTAGCTCTTGGGATAATCTATTTAGCAAGGGGTTTGTAGTGAAGCTAGGAGCATTTATTTTGAAGCTTCACATAAAAAGGGCAAAATAGGGCCTAATACATCAAGCAAATGAAGAAATATGTCCCATAGGCTATCTTTAGCCTCATGGAGCTTCACAGAAAAAGGGTCGAATACATCAAGCAGAGGAAGAAGCAATTTGTCCCATGGGCCATCTTTTAGATGGCCTATGGGACATTTGATCCCTCTAGGTGCTTAGTAGATCCAGAGTAAAGATGAATCTATCTTGGTTTAATTCTCCCTTTAAATAGGCTGCATTCCACATGAATACCATGGATCAATTCCATTGGTTCTCAATACCATGGGTTAATACCATCTGTCATATTTATTTTTATTAATATTAATATTAGGTTTAATAATGATTTTTTGCGTGGTATTAATAATAATTTGGCCCATAGGCTTCACTTAAATGAAACCTCATTTTTTAGTGTTCGTAAATATAAAGTGAATTATGATGTAAAAAAAATAAAAATAGAATTGTTTTATTTATTTACCATACCTCTTATAAATATGATATTTGGCCCATAGGCTTCATGTAACTAAAACCTCTTTTTTGAGTCTTCCTAAATATAGGGAGGTTTTATTTATTTACCAAACTCCATTATATTTTTATTTTTATTTATTTACCTCACTTTTGGAGTAAGTATAATAAGAGGTTTTATTTATCCACAAGCGTACTTGGGATAAGGAGCTAGGAAGAAAGAAAAAATAATATATTGAAGTGTTTAATCCTACTTATAGTCATCAACTAAAAGCATACATAGATACCAATATTTCTTAGAGAGCCAAAATTCGTACTGCTTAGTTAAGAACTAATTCTCATCAACTTCGTTGTGAAGCACGGCGCTCGAAAAGGCCAAAGCAAGTGTCGGAGGAAAGAGTATGCATTTTTTGTTCTTGCTAAAAATTGGAAACTAAAAAACATTTCATTTTAGAATGTGAGGCCTTCAAGCATAATAGGGAAAGTTATGCGGATGTGATGGCAGCTAGCTTTTGGGATAATCTATTTAGCAAGGGGTTTATCGAGAAGCTAGGAACATTTATTTTGAAGCTTCACAGAAAAAGGGCCGAATAGGGCCGAATACATCAAGTAAATGAAGCAATCTGTCTCATAGGCTATCTTTAGCCTCATGGAGCTTCACAGAAAAATGGTTGAATACATCAAACAGATGAAGAAGCAATCTGTCCCATAGGCTATCTTTAGATGGCCTATGGGACATTTGATCCCTCCCACCGCTTAGTAGATCCAGTGTAAAGATGGATCTATCTTGGTTTAATTCCCCCCTTTAAATAGGCTACATTCCACATGAATACCATGGATCAATACCATTGGTTCTCAATACCATGGGTTAATACCATCTGTCATGTTTATTTTTATTAATATTAATATTAGGTTTAATAATAAAAAAATTGCCTCGTATTAATAATAATTTGGCCCATAGGCTTCACTTAAATAAAACCTTATTTTTTAGTGTTCGTAAATATAAAGTGAATTATGGAGTAATAAAAAAAAAATTGTTTTATTTATTTACCATACCTCTTTTTATTAATTTACCATACTTCTTTTATAAATATGGTATCTGGCCCATAGGTTTCACGTAACTAAAGCCTCTTTTTTAAATCTTCCTAGATATAAAGAGGTTTTATTTACTTTTTAAGTCTTCGTAGATATAAAGAGGTTTTATTTACTTAACAAACTCCAGTTTATTTATATTTTTATTTATTTACCTCACTTTTGGAGTAAGTGTAAAAAGAGTTTTTATTTATTTACCATACCTCTAGTTTATTTATATTTTTATTTATTTACCATACCTCTAGTTTATTTATATTTTTATTTATTTACCATACCTATTTTTTTAGGGTTCATAAACTTCTTTATATTTTAAATTTATATTGTGTTTATACATAATAATAATTAGATTGATTTCTAAATAGGGCCAATATTAGATTAAAAATGTTAAAGGTTAAACATTACATGTTAAATATTCACATTTACGTTTACATTTTTATGCCATATCTACTTTACGTTTACATGTTTATGCGATATCTACTTTACGTTTACATGTTTATATGAGATCTACACCATACTAGGTTGTAGAGCGCCTCTCTCTAGACGCAATGAGTAAATGACTTGAAAAAATAGATGTGATAAATTTAACAATTTATTTTACTAATATCAATATTTTAATTTATGAAATTAAAAATAGAAATAATTAATTATTTGAGTGATTATAAGGAGAGCTTCAGCGTCCCCGGATGCGGGTGCTAACGTGGCATAAATGGCGGGTGGCGAGTCACATGGGCAGCTGTCAGCCCGGACAAGCCACCACAAACCAATACGCCAAGCCATTAAATGCGCAGGTGAGCTCAGGCGCGGTGGAAAACCGTTCGGCTCCAGGAAAATTAATGGGGACAGGGACATTCCTGGGGAAGGCAACCGGGGTTAAGGCGCCATTCAATGCGCGACCTGGACAGAGGATTATGGCAATCCATAAGAGCGTTGTTTTCCCGCATAGCTCACAGAGACATGAGCAGATTTTGAAGGCAACAGAGCACACTCTGGCCAGGCGCAGGATTCTACCAAGGATTCAGGTGAGCGTTTGCAGGATGTCTGAGCGGCTAAGGATGGGCGGTCGCAGCGGAGGTTCGAGGGGCAGAGGCGGTTCGAGGGGCCGTCCTGCTACTCAGAGGCCAGCCACTTCACCCGCTTCCTCTGTTGACATTCCTCCGGACCATGGCAGCAGTCTGCGCAGAACAATTGGTCAACAAATTGGACAAGGAAGGGGAGAACCCCTGGATTGTGGGCACTTGGAACATCCCGCGGTTAAATACCGCATACCCTGCACTCTGGAGAACAACACGTTGATTGTGTCAATCACTGTTGAACACTGTAGCGACTTTCGAAGGCCACGGGACGGTTTGACGATGCCCAGGGTGGATATGCAGGTGCCCAGGGTGGATTTAAGGCCACCCACTCAAACTGAAGAAGCTGGAACTTCGACGATGCTGCCTGCCCAAGGAGGAACGCGCCCAGCTGAGGCGGAAGACAAGAAGGTCAAGGGGTTAACGAAGGAGGACGAGCCTCACCTGACAGATGAGGAATAACACAGCAGCCTCTCCGTCCTCTCGGCCAGGAATGCAGCTCTCTGTCCATCTTTTCTCTATCTTATTCCATGTGTCTGAATGTCAGTGCGTCAAGGTTCAGTCTACGTGTCAATGTCAGTCTATGTGTCGATGTCAATCTACGTGTCGATTATGCCATGTAAAGGGGTCCTTCGTGTCAAGTTATCTGTCCGCTGTGTTGGCTCAAAAGCCTACTGTGTCGATTAAATGTTGGTTCAGCAGGTTGGAAGGAACTGGTTTTTTTGCCAGATGTACTGATGGATAGTCATGGGAAATTATCCACGGAGAAACAAGGCTTCTGCCTTTTTGTAAATCTGGATGTAAATTTTCGTTTTTTTGTAATATAAATTAGCTCAGTCTTACAGAGAAAAAAAAAAAGGAGAGCTTCAGCGTAAATCACATAAGAAAGATTTTTGCCAACGCGTTTCGAACCAACCAACTTGTCCTGATGATGAACCACATTGGTTGGTTCGAAATGCGTTGGCAAAAATCTTTCTTATGTGATTTACGCTGAAGCTCTCCTTATAACTATGACAAATCACAAAAGTCTCAATTCTATATTTGAGTGATTTTAAGTAAAGGTGGTTTAGAAAGTGCCATAGATAATTGGCCAAATAAATTGTAACTTGAAAATAGTGGAAGTGGAGTATAAAGTTAAGGATTTAATTGTTGAATTGAGGCTTCTGTGATCCATATCAAGTTTATATGAAAAAAAAAATCGGGGTAAATCACATGATAATACATTTGTCCATGCGTTTCCAACCAACTAGTGTGGTTCATCGTTAAGACAAGTTGAAGAATCAGATAATGGCTACAAGTTAAATAGGGATAGATGACCTTCCAATGGCTAGGTTTGACAGGAAAACGGCTATATTAGACTCAACTGGACCAACGACTATAATTGACCAAGAAGCAACGATATTTGACTAGTTAAAATTATTTAATTATAAATAATATAATTAGATAAATAATGTATTAGGGTTGATATCATTGTATATTATAATGTTCTTAATGTCATTAAAGTTTAGAATGCTACAAACGAAAATTATTTTAAATAATTATCTTATACTAGATTTAAATTTAAATAATTATCTTATACTAGATTTGACTAGTTAATTATTAATATAATAATATTATAAATAAATAGTTATTCTTTTTTGCTAAAGCAAGAGTTGGACCTTCTATTAACTTGTGACTGAAAATATGTTACATAAGTTACAACAGGCGTTAAGAGGACGCAATTCCTCCAACAAAGGGAAGAATTAAATCAGCACTTAGTGCCTGTACAAAAATTTCAGCCCTGACCAAACATTTGGTGGACTTAAAGATGGGAATAGAGATTGTAATCAAAAGAATATTGGTCCTCTAAGGTTAATGCGGACCCACTGACATGCTCGTTGAACCTGAACTGTAAATCTGATGCTTCTTGATCCAACGGCCGAGAACCATATCGGGTGGAGAAGTAGTAGATGGGATATCCGCTCGTTGTATTAACAACCTGTGCTGACTTTCTCCCGGACCCACTAACCTGCTCGATAGCTTGTAGTTGTCGATATGCTCCCTCATGATCAAATAGTCAATATCCATATCGCGCGGAGCAGAAGTTGGAGAAATACCCGCCCGATGAGAGCGGTATTCTCTCTCCTCCCAAAGCCACGTGTAGACAATTGAGTGGCATCGCTTGCAATTCATATATACCACTTTTGGATTTGAGGGCGCCCGATAAGGGTGGTATATCGGAAGCTGTTTTGACTCCCACTGCCTTTCTTCCGGACCCACAAACCTGCTCGACAGCCTGTAGCCGTCGATCTGCTCCCTTATGATCAAATGACCAATGTTCATATCGCGCAACGTAGTAGCTCGAGGAATACCCGCCCGATGCAGGCGGTATTCACTCTCCCTCTCAAGCCACGTGTAGACATTTGAGTGGCATCACATGCAATTCGTATAAACCGCTTTTGGATTTGAGGGCGTTCAGTAAGGGTGGTATACCAAAAGCTGATTGGACTCCCGCTAACTTTCTCCCGGACCCACAAGCCTGCTCAACAAACTATAGCTGTCGATTTGCTCCCTCAAGATCAGACGACCAATGGCCATGTCTGACGCAGTAGAAGCTCGAGGACTTTCTCTGGCCAAGCTTCCAATAGCACCAATGCAGAGGCAAACTGTGGTGATCGCTTGCGAGACCCTCAAGTTCCCAAACTCTGTGAATCTTCCTAAAATACGCCTATTCTTCATTGACTAAAGGTGATATTCAGTTGCCCGGACTGTTCTGGTATTACTCCATGTCTATGAGGGCCTGAGATGAACAACCTTCATGCATGTGGTTGTCTAGTACCTCCTCCCACCTACATCACATGTTTTCTCGTGTGCACTGTTAGCTCTGCTACAAACTTCAGCATTTAGAGGGCCAAAGTTCAGAACGGCCGTGTGTTTATGCTCAGAAGGCAGATCGCAACAATCTTTTCCTTCCTTCTCCTTCATTTTCTTTATACTTCCATAGCCCCATTATCCCTGTTTTCCTTCCTAAACCTCTCTATTCCTCGTTTAAACCCTCCAAAGCCCCTGTTTAGACCGAGTGCTTAGCCGCGAAGCGCAAAACTTCCATAAGACCCTACCATATAACCTTGGCGCTTTCATTCCTCATCGCTATCGGAGCTTTCAGCACGTCTCTCATAAGCCATGTCTTTAACAATCGTCGATGGCCGATTTCTGATTACCCCTCGGATGTGATATTACGATAAATCATTTTACAATGGTGTATTGGGTCCAGGCCTTAATCGCTATCGACGATCGGATATGTATAAAGGCTCCTTCCCCGTAACTTCCGCCGATGCGATATCGCGATCACTCCTCCACCGTTGGATCAGTTCCGCCAAGATCCAGCGGACCATGCCCAATTCGCTCTCACATCTCACCGCAAACAGCTCTCCGTCATCCATCCATTTAATCTGACGACAATCGCTCCTCCTAATCACGCGAACTGCACGCTCATTAACCCGTGGGAAAAGTGGTTTTACCCCAATCCCGTTCGCCACACGTCTTCTCCTGAATGGAATCGCTACCCCACGTACGATTACCGCTTGCCTCCCATCAACGGTGCGATGCATACCTCTTACCGCCCATCGTACCTTACCCATGCGTTAACTCTTCGTGCAGCTTCCGCCCCCGATCACCGTTGGATTTGACCATATGGGATCCAATGGCCTGTGATCGTCTTGCTCCTGTATCTCTCAGTATCCCCTATAAACTGATCTCCGCTATCGATCTGCGCAATCCGACGGTCAGCCTCATTCCTCCATTCAATTCGTCTGCTTGCCAAGAAGTCCAAACTCCTTAATTTCTCTGTGCATCCGATGGACGAGCATAACCAGTCCCGGTACTGTTTGTATTAAATCTTTAACTGCTGCATTTAAGAACAGAGTGGCCAAAGGAGGAGAAGGACATGCCTTGGGCAGATTATAACATTTATCAGGCATGGAACTTCATACATATTTCACTCCACCCGATCAAGAAGGACAACAGAATATCAGAGAAGATCAATTTTGTCCATGAAAACAAACAGATTGTAGCAGAGACGCCATTAGTTAATCAAAGCGGCTGGTGGTCCATTATGACCCCTCCACGTCCATAATAGCAAAATATCTTTGTAACAAACTCTATATATACCGAGAACACAGATGTAATCAGGGTTGATGGTTTTGGTTTTGATGTAAGGTTCAACTTCTGGAGACTATAAATACTGTGATACCTGCAGCGTCTGGTCTTCATTTTCAGCTAATACAAGCTTCTTTTGCTATTAATTGCTCACTTTCCACTTCTTCTTTGTTCCAGGTTGTGCCTGTTATGTATTTTCATGTGCTCTTGATGTTTAGCATTAGAGGGGTTGTCATCCCACCTTTGTGTTAGAATCTAGTATGTATCATTGAATGTGCTATGCAGGTTTCTATTTTCTTAATGCCAGAGAGTTGTCATCCTGTCTGTGTATTAGGAAATAGATTTACAGACCTCTTAACTGGTTGCAGCTAGCCATCACATGGTCTTGTGCATCTGCTGGTGTGGTTAGTTTTCTCCATATTCACTTATCCTCAAACTGTGAGTAGTTGGTGGTCTAAAGCTTTGTAGTCTGGGGGTGTTCACCCATGTCTGGGGTCAAGCATAGTAGAAGTGGTTATCTGGCTTAAATATGTATCATTCCTTCCATTCATCCAATTTCCAACATTTTTGTTGAGTTTTTAATGTTCCCAAGCATATCCGAGATACAACCTAGGAGAGTTTCTTGGGGTGATAACATGCACCTTACCCATTCATTGGCTAGCCAGTTCGCTACTTTGTTAGCTTCCCTGCGAACATGCACAAAACTGAGAGTTCTTAGAATTCTTAGGTGTGATTGAATTCTGTGATAGACTTGTAGAAGCCTCTAATGGCTTGAGATTTTATCTGGTGCTGATCCTATGCTTATCCGCTTGACCGATTTGATGACTAATTCCAAGTCAGCCTCGATAATAACATTATGAGTGTTGTGCTTTATCAGTATCTCCAAGCATTTATCCATAGCCATGAGTTCAACCATATTGTTGGTGGCTTTTCCCAGATGACTGTGAAATATTACTTTTATGTTTCCCTCCTCATCTCTTATGACTCCTCCATAACCAACATCTCTAAGGTTACCTTTTGAGGCTCCATCTATGTTTAATTTTAAAAAACCCTGTGAAGGAGGTTGCCAGAAAGCCTTTCCATCTGAAGTATGATTTGTGCTATTATTTAGACACAGAGGGATATGTGTTTGAAGTTCCAACCTATCCAGAATGCATGCCTCTCTGTGTCCCATGTGCTTTCCTGTAGAAAATCCCCTAAGGGTGTTGACCGTCTCCTTGAGTTGTTTAAGGATTAGCGCTAAGATGCTACTAACTGGGCCATTTTTGTCTTTGAAGATCCTATTGTTGCGCTCTTTCCATTTCCAGATCAAGAACCCTGGAATCAAAGCGCAAGCTATGTTTACTATTTCATTGTCCGAGAAATCTCTTTTCCAATTGTTCAACGTATCAATGATATTATTTTCGTTCCTGTCTGTTTGCTTGAAGACATCTGCTACCCAGTTCCATAGGGTTGCGGTGAAGGAGTAGAGATTGAGAAGATGATTTGTGGTTTCTTCCTGTTGGCCACATAGGTGACATCTTGAGGGGCCAGCAAAACCTCTCTTTCTAAGATTCTCCCAAGTTAGAATCTTGTCTTGTTGAACCATCCACCTGAACAGTGTGATCTTCATCCAATGTGGGCTTTTCCATAGGCCTTTCCATGTCTTGTCAGTGTTTTGTAAGTTAAAACCTGTGGCTATTCTTTTGGCTTCTTTGAGGTTGATAACACCCTCATTATTTATGCCCCATCTTAATTGGTCATCTGAAGTTGAGGTCAAAATTTGTCTTTTTTCTAGAATAACTTCCAGGGCTTTCGCTTGAGTTTTTAGCGGGGTCAGCTCTCTGTAGTCTGGTAGTTTCCAAATTCTCCATTTTCCATTATCCTTTGACTGATCCCAATAATCATTTACCTTCTTTAATCCTTTGTTAATGGTATCAGTTTGGATGCTTGCTAATTCCTCTCTGTTGAGGTTACCTTCCTGCTGCTAGTTGTCCTCCCAGAACCAGGCAAGATTTCCATTTCTAATCTCCCAGAAACTATAATTTTGAACTAAAGCCCTGTTCTCCCAGGCTTTATTCCAAATTTGGGAACCTTTTATGTATCCTGTCATTCTTATGAGGTTCGTTTCTTACCAGTTCATTGCATATTTTTGTTTCCAGAGTTTCGCCTAGGGATTTCGTATTTCCTTTAGCCATCTCCACCATAATTTTTCTCCTAGAACTTTATTTAGAATTTCTGGGTCATGTAGACCCAAACCACCATGGGATTTGGGTTTGCAGATCTTGTCCCAAGCTACCAGAGCCCATTTCTTTTTCTCTTCCCCTTTCCCCAGAGAAAGTCTCTTTGAATATTTTTGATTTGTTGAAGGACTCCTGTTGGTGCTGGAAGGGATGATAGCATGTAGATTGGGATAGTTTGGAGTATCGCCTTAGTGAGGACTAGCCTCTCTGCTAGGTTCAGGGCTCTGTTTGTCCACTTGTTGACTTTGTCTTTCAATTTATTTATTACAGACTCCCAGATGTCCTTGTTCAGTGATTTGTTGGTGAGGGGAACCCCCAAATACTTTGAGGGCAGTGAGTCTCTTTGAAAGCCTAGAATTCTGGAGAGATTTATTTGAATAGAAATATCAATATTGAAAAAGAAGATCTTTGATTTTGAGAGGCTTACCTCAGTACCAGCTGCCATTGCAAATTCATTTAGAATTTGCTTGAAAGCTTTGGCTTCCTTGACTGTAGGTATGCCCTACAGCATAGTATCGTCCACAAATTGTTGATGTGTCATAGTGTCTCCATTCCGAGTGAGTCTCAGTCCCTGTATTCTTCTTTCCTCCTTGGCAGCAATGATCGCTCCGCCCAACCCTTCCATCATGAGAATGAAGAGAAATGAGGAAAGAGGATCTCCTTGTCCGAGACCTCTCATAGGCTTGAAGGTTCTGGATGGAGAGCCATTGAGAAGAATTAAACAATTGGTAGTGGTAACAAGAGCCATGACCCACCTTATCCAATTATGGTCAAAGCCATATGCTTTTAGAACATCCCTTATGTAAGCCCAACTTAGTTTATCATAAGCTTTCGCTATGTCTAGCTATATTATCATTCCCATAATGATGTTATTGAGAATTTGTCTCCCTTCCACATAGCTTGTTTGCTCCTCTGACGCCAGAGTTGGGAGGAGGGGTTTTAGTCTGTTGGCAATGACTTTGGAAATGATTTTGTACACCGCATTGCATAATGTTATGGGTTTGAATCTGTCAGGAGAGGTGGCTTTTTCCTGTTTGGGGATTAAGGCAATGAAGGATTCATTGAGCACCCTCAAAATTGATTTAGAGTTTCTCGAGTCCTCCACTACCTCCAGAATGTCTTGTTTGATAATCTTCCAGCATATGTTGAAGAAGTCCACATTGAAACCATATGGGCCTGGAGCTTTTCCATTATGCATTTCTTTGATAACTTCATTGACCTCTTCCTCTGTTACTGTTTTGTTGAGATTATGATTGTCTTCCTTGGAAACCAGCTTAGGAATGAGCTGAGTAAATCTCTTCGTGAATTGGGATCTGTCTGCTATGGTTTCCTCAACAATGCTTTGAAAACGCTGGACTAGTACATCTTCCATTTCCTCATGAGTATTTTTCTTTGTTCCTTGAAGATCTGTGAGTTTCGAACTTATGTTTTTAGTTCTGTGTGCTATAGCGGATTTGTGAAAGAATTTGGTGTTTCTCTCCCCTTCCTTAATCCATTGTAGTCTGGATTTCTATCTCCAGAAGATTTCCTCTTGTAGACATTTGTTGTCCCATTCTCATTGAAGTGAATTTGCTAGCTCTTTTCTTTCCTATATGAAGCCTTATGTGATGAGAATTTGGTTAATTTCCTGTAATTTCTTTCCCACTTCACCTGTGGCTTTGAAGATATTTCCAAACTCATTTTTATTCCATTATTTCAGTTTACTCTTGATGTGTTTGAGCCTAAGATGTAGAAGGAAATTAGTTCTCAATGTTTGTGAGGAAATCAGAGTGAGTGAGCCAGACATTCTCAAACCTGAAGGGTCTGTTTCTCGGTTTACCAATTAAGGAAGCTTCCAGTTGGATGGGCCAGTGGTTTGAGCCTCCAAAGGGAGGATGAACGTTGTCAGGCTTCCTCTAGTAAGCAGAAGCTCTTCTGAGATTATGAATCTGTCTAATGTTGAGGTTACGCTACTTGGGTAGTACCCCCTCTTTTGTTATTCCAAGTGAAAATGCCTTTGCTTGTGTCCATATCCACCAGTCTCATATTGGTGAGGGAGTCCCGGAAGGCAATTGAATCTCTACCAAGTGATTTGTTTCCCCCCCCCCTTTTTTTTTTCCTGTGAGAGATTTAATCATATTGAAGTCTCCCCCCAGAATCCAGGGTATTGTTGGGTGTCTTTTTTCCATTTCCCCCAGAGAGGTGAGGAGCCTGAATTTATCTTCTAGAAGTTGAGGGCCATAGACATTAGTGATCATGTAACACTCCTTTCCCCCACAGGTTGAATGATCAAAGAAAGGTGGTGCCTGAACGCCTCTGCATCAAGAATACCAAATTGTCGAGGATTCCACAAAGTGAGAATTCCTCTAGCTGATTTTGTTGCTTTGACTCAAGATACTCATACTTACTTAACCATTTGCTATGCTTTTCTTTGATCTTCTCTAGTGAGCATTTGGTTTCCTGTATGAACACTATGTCTAGTTTTTCCTCTTTGATTCTGTTACTTAGATTTCTTTGTTTTCTTCTACTCCCTAGTCCTCTAATGTTCCAGGTTGTGAGCTTCATTAAGGGGGGTTTGTGAAGGAGTAACTAGAGAGATCTTTCATCTTGTCTGAGTCAATCATGAGTTTTCCACATTCTAACAACAATTCTTTTTGTCTCTTCCTTCCTCTTTTCTTACTTGGGTTTTTGGCGGCTTTTCCTTTTATTAATCCCATTGATGTAACCCCTCTGTTTTCCCGATTGTTGTGGCATCTTTGACTCTTAGCACTTTTTGATGTGACCTATTGAGGAATAGTTGTTGCACCCTATCAACTTCTTTCTATGGTAGAGAGTTAATTCCTTTGTTGCTTCCTTGTTCTAGAAACTTTTCTAGTTCAAGGTTCTCCCTCTCAAGGATCTCCTATAAGTCTTGGTCCTTCGTGCCACTTTCACTCTAGGTCATATCATGGTCCCTTTCTAGATCCATGGTACTCAGTGGGTCTATTTTGTGTTCATTCTGTTCCTGAGTGATGTCCATGCTATTTTCTTTTCCTTTCCCGCTTTGCTGGTCCTCTAGTTTCTTTTGTATTCCTTCCTCTTCTACTTCTTCTTCTAAAATTTCAAAACTGTTGTGACTTAGTGCTTTGCTTTCACTAGGTTTCTTTTGGGTCTTTTTTCCCCCTCCTTTCCCTTTTCCTCCCACTTTAGTAAAACATGTAGGGTCTTTCCCTTTGTTGGTTTTCTGGTGTTCCTCCCTTATATTAAGTGGGCAGTCTCTGAATAGGTGTCCATGTTCATGACATTTGTGGCATCTGAATGGTATGTGTTCATAGTCAACTGCCTAAACCCATTCCTCGTCATAAAATTCTAGTATGACTTCATCTGGAAGTGCTCCTGATAAGTCCATCTCAACACATATGCAATCAAAGGAGGTATATTTTCCTCGCAGAGTCGCCTATGAAATCTTTATGAAATGACCTAATTTATTACCTATAGCTTTTAAAGATTCTGGCATCCAATAATCTAAAGGTAATGAGCATAGTCTGATCCATACAGGGACTGATGTGAACGTTTCTCACTCCGGAACAAAGTTCATTGTCCATGGTCGCATATAGAGACCAACAACCGCATAGAAATATGGTCCTCCTTCAAAAATTTTGTCCTTGTCCTCCAGGTTCGTGAATACCATAGTAAAAAAACCTTTAGATCCAAGATGTATATTTAACTCTCCTTTTGGTTTCCAGGTGTTTTTTATCCAAGTGTACAGAGCTTTCTCTGTCGGCCAGATGCCCATAAACTTGCATATGATCGCATAGGTTGTCATATGATCTCTGTGCTCTTGCAGAGTTGGATCATTCAAGATTACTCGCGATTTAATGTTAGACTTTGGTTTGCAGGGCCCCATCTTAGCTTTATTCTCAGATCCCTGACCGTTATCTTCTGCTTTCTCCTCCTATCGGACTTCCTCATGGTTCCCTTCCTTTTCATGTGGTTTGCTGCCTTTCGCCTTGTGGGTGTCAGAAATTTTTGTCTTATTCCCCGCGAATTTTTGAAACTTGTTTCTATTCACTGCTCTGCCTATGTTTGAAACAACATTACTGTAGGAGGGAGTGGAGCTCCCTCCTCCTTGCCCTTCCATGGCTACTAGCTTACTTTGTTTTTTTTTTTTTTTTCTAAATTAAGCTAAATTCTATCACTGTAAAAATATGGTACACTGAGGCTTTAGCCTGTGCTTGTCCATGCCATAGTGTAGGGAAAAAAACAGCAAAACAAGGTCTAGATTGCCCATGATGGGAAACCAGTCCAAATCAAAAAATAGATTACCAGTGTTATCTTGTTGCCCACGTAGGGGAGACCAACAATTACGCATAGTTTTTAAACATTTTTCAGAGAAAAACAAAAAATCTACCACGTAACCAAGTAATAGCAAGTTTTCTTGAAAACCCCATAAAAGAACCAAATAGCATAATTCCTAGAACCTAAGAATAGTTGACATGTGGCAAGTTGTGTGGCTGATTAGGTGCGGTGCGGAGACGACGAGTGTTCCTCAATAACAAAGCACCTGTAATCCTTCATGTAGTCATCTGTCTTCTTCGAAGCACCCGTGTCATCTGCCTGCTTTGTCGATTGTTCCTCCATGACAAAACGACGGTAAGGATCCATGTCTTCATTGTCATGATGTTCCTGGTCTATCTCCTTCCTAGTTTGCTTCATCTCTGCACAGTGAGTGCTCTTCTCAGCCATGGCTGGCTCCGCTTTGGTGTGACAACCACCTTCTGTGGCTTGCTCCTCCTCATGGAAGGTGATGGAATGTGAGCTCCCCTCGACTCTGGCAGGCGTCATTCTGGAGTGGCGACCACCTTCTGTATCTTGCTCCTCCTCGTGAAAGTAATGGATATGGTGGCAGTAATGATGGGTTTGTTCAAGGAGCAGTGGTAGAGGAATTGGGTTGAGGGGCAGCTGTGGATTGGAGGGAATTCCATTGGATGGCGAAACAGGGGGCGTCAGATGGAGGCAGAGAGGTCGTGAACGGCCTCTGCCACTACGAGTGTTTGGGTATCGACCTGTAGTCTGATGAGCCGAAGAGGAGGTGGTTTCAAAGGCCGGATATGGAGGGGGTAGTGTCGATCCTCCTCTGTTGTTGCCTTCGTGACTCCGCATTCTATGGCGAATTATGGGCATGTTGACACCAGGAGTAGGAGAATTTCTGCCGAGGTATGGTTAAGAGGGAGGATTAGCTAGAGACACCGAGTGGATGATGAGATTACAGAGCAGGCTTTGAGAATAATGAAGTCCTGAGCCAAAATCAGTGCAGCATAGGATGCTGCATCGTATACCTGTGGTGGTTCGAGAGCTAGGAGCAGCGACAACTTGGGGGCATTGGCATTGTAGAGGCAGAGAATAAGAGACAGGGGCGGTGGAATTAATTTCACTTGAGGTAACCATGAAGCTGAGCCAAGGCAAGTAGATACAGGCGGATTGAAGGCAACGCTAACTTAAATGCCATTTATGGCCGATGTTAATCCATTTTTTAAAATGGAGTGCGATGTTATGGATGGCCATGTGGCAGGGCCACTTTCCATCCCATTCTGCCTCCACCTTAATAACTACTGTGTACACCCACATCCGGGAACCAACTTACTTCTGTTACTTCCTATGTCAAACCCTAGTTTTTTCGCTCCCGCTCCTCTCCTAACCTATCTCAGTCGAGGCATTTTCCATTAGATAAATAGTTATTCAATGTATTAGGGTTGATATCATTATATTTTATAATGTTCTGAATGTCATTAAAGTGAATGTTAACATTTTACTCATTATTATTATTAATATTCCCTAGATTTATTATTTTTCACTCAAGTTTGATTAATATTTTACTTAAAATAACACACAATACCAACCGAAAAGTTTAGAATGCTACAAACGAAAAAGTATTTTAATACTTTTCGGTTGGTACTGCGTGTTAGTTTAAGTAAAATGTTAATCAAACTTGAGTGAAAAATAATAAATCTAGGGAATATTAATAATAATAACGAGTAAAATGTTAACATTCACTTTAATGACATTCAGAACATTATAAAATATAATGATATCAACTGTAATACATTGAATAACCATTTGAACATCTTGCCACAGAACTTTTCCACGCATTTGATAAGTATGATTACAAATCCGTGTTGAAGAAAATTATGCGATTGTGAAAAGCACGTGATGGATCTCTTGATGATTTTCATGATCGTTTCACATTCATTCACTTTTGCTTTTAATTTTCTAAAGAGCTTTAAAATAGGCAATCAACAAAGTTGCTTTTCCGAGTGACTCTCTATTTCCCTCTAATAAAATTACTCCAGTTCCGCATGTTGAGGTGGGAGAACTTGAGAATTCATTTGTTGATTTACCACCATCTTCTCCCACCCCACTTCAAAATTTTAGCACAAGTTTGGATTGTGAATCTGATGATTGTGATGAAGTTTTATCTCCTTGTTCTCCATTCTCTGGTTCCTTTGATCCTCCAGATTGTGAGTTGTTGTGTTCACCCATTTCAAATCTGTTATGAAACCAGCTCAAGAAAAGATAGATCAACGCCTTAGAATTCAGCCTCTTCGAGGGGGCAACCTCCTTTACATTACATAAATGAACAATTCTTCGATGATTCAAATGACAAAACCTTCTTTCTATATATAGGAGTTACAATATAACCTAGCCGACCTAACAATAATAATATAAAGCCACAAAAATAACAATAGAGGGATTCTATGTGGCACAGTAATAACAATATGGGGACAATAGGGGCACAACAACATTAATAAGGGGTATAACTACAATAGTAATGGCGTAATCACTAGTATTATAGGGACCCAACATGCCCCTATCCTTCAAAAAAGTGTTGTCCTCAACGCTTGAGTAGTTATGGATACTTCTGTATAAAATTCTCATCCTCCCATGTGGAATCTTTAGTGAATAAGTCTTCCACTTGATAAGATACTCTGAAATTGATCGATTTCGTAGCTGTCGAGTTCTTGTTTCTGTGACTGTTTCCAGTTTTAATATAATTTTTCCTTCCTCATCAAGTTTTGGCAATATTGTTTGAACTGGGAGCTTGTCGCCTATAACCTTCTTTAAACATGAAACATGGAAAAACTGGGTGCAATCGAGAAGCTGCAGGAAGCTCTAATTCGTATGGCATAGTACCAATCTTTTGCAACACCTTGTACGGACCATAATACTTTGGTGATAATTTATTATCCTTCTTAGCTTGCTTGAGGGACATTTGCTTATATGTTGTAGCCGTAGAAATACCCAATCACCTACAACAAAACTTCTTTCGCTGCGATGTTGATCTGCCTGTTGTTTCATTCTATTCTGTGCCAACACGAGGTTATCCTTTAAGAGTTGGAGGACTTGTTGTTGATGTTCGATGTGATGTTCCACTGCTTGAACCTTAGAATTTTCTCTTAAATATGATGTGATGGATGGTGGCTGATACCCATAAAGTGCCATAAATGGGGTCATTTTTGTTGTTGTATGGAAGGAAGTGTTATACCACCATTCAGCCAGAGGCAACCATTTGACCCATTGTGTCTGTTTATCGGATACAAAGCAACGAAAATATCCTTCCAAACATTTGTTTACTATCTTAGTTTTCCCATCAGATTGAGGATGATAAGATGAGCTATGAGCTAACTAAGTACCAAGACAAGAAAATAATTATGTCCAAAGATTTCTAGTGAAATATTGAGGATGATAAGATGAGCTATGAGCTAACTAAGTACGAAGACAAGAAAATAATTCTGTCCAAAGATTTCTAGTGAAAATGGGATTGCTGTCACTTACAATAATCTTTGGGTTTCCATGTAGCTTTTGAATTGTTTCCATAAATGCAGTAGAAATTAGACTAGCTTTACATGGATGTGATAATGCGCAAAAGTGTGCATACTTGTTAAGTTCGTCAACTACCACCATGATGACACTCTTTCCCTAAAAATTAGGTAAACCTGTCATAAAATCCATTGAAACCTCCTCCCAATGTTGGCTTGAAATGGATAAAGGTTGTAATAGACCCGGGGTCTTAATTGTTTCAACTTTATTTTGTTGGCAACCAAACATTCTGCCACAAACTTTTGAATATCTGATTTAAGGCCATCCCAAAAAAAAACTTTCTTAACCCTGTGGTAAGTTTTTAAAAATCCTGAGTGCCCTCCTAAGGGAGAAGTGTGCAATTCCATAAGAATCTTTTGTTTTAGCTGGGAATTCTTACAGAGGTATAAGCGATCTTTGTACCATAACGAATCATTTTTCAAACTAAATGTATCAGATGTACTGGAATCTTGTTGTAACTTTCGAATAAGTGCCCACACTTCTTCATCATTCTTCCATTCCTCCCTTGCTTCGTTTATCCAATCTAGTTGGATAATAGAAATGGCGCACAACAATGCTCATCCTCATCCTTTCTTGAGAGTGCATCTCCACCACATTTTGCTTCCCTTTTTTGTAGATGATTTCAAAGTCATAACCCAACATCTTTGTGACCCACTTTTGTTGCTCTTCAGAGGATAATCTTTGTTCTAAAACATATTTAAGGCTATCATGATCTGTTGTTACCTTGAAGTGTCTTCCCATTAGGTAGGGTCGCCAT